>JZKD02S1636302.1:695760-736825 GCA_000966675.3 Picea glauca
CCCCACAGGCATGGAAAAAGGGGAGAAAGTTGAATTCAGAAAAGCACCATAGAGAGAGAATGGCGTGGAACTGCCCAAAATGTTGGATGAAAATCCCCCACTCCCACCACCATTAGTACTAGTCCCTATCACAAGTCCGAACGACTGGAAGAAACTACCTCCAAGCAAAGGATTCATTGTGGAGATGTGCCCCCCAATGTAAGGGAAATCTTGTCAAGGAGCTATCAAACTCCCTAGAAAAGGCATGGCTTGCAAAGGAGTTGACGAACTTCCTGCTCTCGAGCTCGAACCTTGAGTAAATGGTTGGGATGGGATCAAAATAGAACTTTCTCCCATCGAAGACATCCCAAACGAAAAATCATTAGTGACAGATGGCTCAAGATGAGTACTAGCTGAGATAGAAGTGGGTCTAATTGACAATGAAACCAAACCACTAATTGAAGGAGACGTCGTCACTTGAACGATGCTCATTTTCTAGTTTGAGGGAAAAGGAGGTGTTGTACCCCTCCTCCTACCGCTGAAAGAGGAGTATGTGGATTCCCACCCTCATGAAAGTTATTATTATCTCCCATTGTTCATCGTTGGATCCAAAAACCTTAAGTGTTTGCAACCTCAAAATTTTCAACTTCAAAGTTTGCTACTTGCACAAGTAGTTGATCCCTAGGTCCAGTTAGTGGAGCATTCCAAGGTGTAACTAAGCCTTCAACTTCAAGATTGGAAATTCATTTTACCTCCAATATAGAAGTGACTTCTTCTAAAGGAACAGGCTCGGGAGTAGCTTCTCCAGAGTTAGTAGACTCAAAAGCACTGGCCTGATCCAACCTTCTTCTCCATGGAGGCGGTAGTGTCTCCACCATTTCTGGCGAAAGGCCTCGAAGCCCTAGAGGATAACATGGTGGTTGGTCTTCCACTTTGAGTAAAAAATCCAAGTTAGGTTACAAAAAACTCACTAAAGGCAAAAATAAAAACATAGAGCACCCAACTAAAAGCCTAAAGAGGGATACAAACCAAGCAGACTACCCTTTTGAATGCATCTGACCCTGAGGAGATGAGGCTTGGTCATCCAAAGGATGCATAAAGGAAAACAAATGGCTAGGAGAAACAATTACTCTGACCTCCAGCTGACAACCCTTCCTGGCTCAAGTGTCAAGGCTTCACGATGACACCCCCCAGGGGTACTAACAATGTGATGCAAAGGTTGTCTAAGGTACCATGATACATCCCATGCAGTCACCTTGTGTGTCAACCTAATGAAAGGAAACTAAAGTCACCAACTTGCAGTCGGTGTCCAGGGGAACAATCAATAATCGGGATCGATCGTATGGGTAGGGTAACAAAGCCCAAAGCCTCAAAAGCACTGCTTCTCAGGTAGGTATGGGTTCTAACGAAGCCCCTAATATACGATCTCTCCACAAATCTTGGTCAAGCTTTGGAGGGGTTATCTCCTTGGATTTTCCTCACACGACCTCATGCTTGGATCTTGTGTGAGAGCATTTTCTTGGCCACACATATACAAAAATTGGATTTTTACTCCCTATCACAAACTCCTAATGTTTCTTTTCATTGCCTTATAGAGTTACCTCTCCAACCTAATCCAAGGCCCTAGCCTGAACTAGTTGGTGCACCCTAAAAAGAAAAAGTCTAATGATTTTTAGATTAAGTGTTAATTTTAGTTGGCTTTTTTACTCAAGGGAATGGGAATGAAGCTCGTGATGTTTGTATGACTGAAGAATAAAATGCTTTAAAAACATTGTGCTTAACATAAACAACTTGTTCTTCAAAAGAAAAGGTACAATACAATTCTTTTTTTATGAACTTTTCAAAACGAAAAAAATGTATGCAAGATCTAGGAACTTTGCAAACAATATTCTTTTCTTTTTATAACAGGGTACTCAAAACTGAAAATAACTACTTTTTCGAAACAAGAGAAAAATGCATAACAAGCCTAAGTGCTAGAAAATTAATTATTTTCTTGAAAACTTAAAAGGAAAGGGAATAAGAGAAGAAACAACCAACAACAAAGGTATTTTTTGTCTTTTTTGTTACTAAAAGGAAATAAAATGCAACTAACATGCAATTTTGTATTTTCTTTTATGAAGAAAGGAAAAGAAGGCAAAAAGGAAGAAACAAGACAACCTAGTGTCACTGGAACACAACAAAGAGATCGAAAAACCACACAGTCACACAAAGACTGACCTTTCAACCTACCTAAAAGCCTTATACACAATAAAAATCAAGAACCTTTTAAACAAAAACTTAAGTTTACAAATGCTTGATATGACTTTCAAGGACACAAACAACCAGAGAAGGTTCAGACAAGGCCGAACATCGAACTCAAAACTTCCTAAACGCTAGAAAATGTCCTAAAGAACAATTTTTAAAGGTGTGTGTGATTGTTCACAGTTCCAAACGTGTATGTACGCGACATTCACTAAATAAACTCACATATGTACGTGGTTTATACACATGAAAATAGCTTACAACTCAACAAAGACTCAAAAAAAGAAAATCCAAACAATCTAGGAGGTTTCCAAAGAATGGAACAGACCTCTAAGGTATTAAATGCTTGATAACAAGTCAATAAGACAAGAAAAACAATAAACTACAAGATCCCTAAAACCGACCCAGACTAGGAGAAAAGATCCCCAATATGGTTGCCAATTTTGTTATGCAAATCTAAGTCATATGGCTTTGGGTCACATGCCACAACATAGAAGTGCCCTAAAAGATTTCTCTCAAACTTTAATCAAACATTTCATTGAAAGTAATTACCTATAGTAACTAACTTTTGGAAGAAAGAAAAGAGGACATACTCAGAACCTATCATTTGAAGTCAATCTTGCTCGAGATCTTTCACTCTAGAACTCCTTCACAATGATATTATGAAAATTCCACAAACAAATAAGTATGCAACTACAAGAAAGTGGTTATTCGCTAACTAATTTAATATAATCAATTCACTTTCTATGTTATATTAAAAAATAAATACAAATAATCTCATAAAGACCATGAATTAACAAAGAGAAGAGGACGAGAATGAGAGTTCTTTTATTAATAACAAAAAAAGGAGTTGGTTAAAACTTGTAACAATTGTGGCACGATCTTGGAACTAGGCTCCAAGTTCCTCCACCCAAGGCTTGAGATAACAAGTACTACCTCATAACTTTTGTGTTCCAGCGGGTCCAAGGAAGTAATGGATTTCTTCCTGACGAAATAGAGGGAAACAAAAATCCTGAAAAAAAAGGGTTTTCAGGGAGGGAGACAATCTAAAAAATATAGGGAAACAAAGTCTTGCGGGGCTATAAGGAAATTGCCAGCATAGGGTTGCATCTCTTTGATATGTTTTTCCTCCACATCATATCATCCATTAACCACATAAATAAGGGCATAAATATATCATCCATTAACCACATCCAATCAATAGCATATAAGATTGTGATTAATATATGATGATCATTATTTCCCAAAATAAATTTACCCATATTTAATCTTCAAAATATATTTACAAGTGTCTACCAATCAACCAAGATACTTTACAAATATTTTCTTATCCTTTTGCTTTGTTCTTTTACCATGCTAACCACATCAAACTGTATCTTTTCCTATGCAAATTTTATTATTATATAGACATGACTGAAATGGAGAAAGGAAATTAATGATAGGCACATCACGAAATAGCCTATGCAAAGTTCAATTTATGAGGGAAACCAAATATATATAATAAGCATATGAGTTCTTTTCAACGAACTTTAATTTCACCAAACCATCAACCAAAACTATCTCTATTTTTTTCTGACTCAATCAAACCAAAACAACCATTCCAAAAATGTATCCAAGTCTTATCATTCATAATTTCCATAACATAATCTCACTTTAAAAAAGTTTGATTATGTTGAAATTTTGGTATGCTCAATTAACCATAGACAATGTCGCATCACTGTCACCCAACCATATGCATTCACATATGCCACCCTCAAGAACACTAATCTTTACTTAGAATAAATCCATAAAAACTACTCCATAACCAACAGATAAACCTCAATTGCTAACTGCAGCAACAACTCAAGACAAGTAGAGTGCTCCTTCTCCAAGGGTAGCGCACAAAAGAGAGAGTCTCCATATCCACAGAACAAGTACCATACACAACTGCAGCAGTTGCAACTAGACTACTCTCTCAAACTTGCACCATACTTCACCAGAATATCACCAACAATATTACTTGATAACATTAGAGAGAGACCTAGATCAAGAGATGACCATACGCCCTTATTCCTCATTGCACACGCAACTACAACACTCCACAAGACTTGTGCACTGATTGGGTGTGAAAATGAGCTAAAACATCCTCTATTTATATTAATATGTCCAGTGACTTTTCTAGCTAGGCCTTATCGCACAATTTGTAGTTAAGGTAAAGTATGGGTGAAAGGAAGGTAAATTGGTGTAACTGAGACTATCCCACCATTATCACCTCAATGCGATAGCTCTTTCTGTTTAGGGAGGTAAGGCCCAGGGGAGACGTCCCCGATGACTTGGGGTTTTGAGAAGGCAAAGGGTTGAAAGGCTAAGTATAATAGTCCCCCTCACAAGTCACCACCGATCAGAAAGTCCCTGCTAATCACCCAATAAAGATGAGTAATAACCAAAAGGTGTACCTACCCGAGACAAAGCAACAAAGAAAATATGCATATGCAAGATCACTTGCTTGGTTAGTACTTCATATAATCATGTAATTCAGATATAAAACAATTGATAAACAATATTAATGAAGTAAGTCAACGATGTACAATGGAAATTATTATAATATGTCACTTCACAACAAATGCTAATGGCAATCAATGTAACAATATCAATACTAGAAAAACCGCCCGAGCCAATCATTCAATTGCTTTAAAGGTAAATCAATGCTGCAATGTATAAAGATAACTCAAGTAGATGATAACAACAATAAGGTTAGTAAATGTTAGTCTAAGCTAGGGTTAGAAGTAATTAATGATTGTTCAAGAATGTTTAGAAGTTGTATGTGATCAACGGTACTCAAACAATGGAGGTCTTAGATTAGTGCTTTATCAGGGCAAATGGAGTAAAAAAGGGCTACAAATGTTGAAGGATCGTGATGATAGTGATAAGGATAGAGACAAGAGGGTTTGATGTTGAAGTGTTGCTAAATCAAGGCTTCAACAAGTCAAACCCTAGGGGAGACGGCTCACTAAGGTGTAGATGATCTAGACCTTACTGCGTTATCCTCCTTCTCTAGCTCAAAAGACAAATTTAAATGGCTAGCTTGAGCAAGAAATGATCTGGCTAAAGACAAGAGGGTTAAATGTTGAGGTGTTGCTAAAGCAAGGCCTCAACAATGAAACCCTAGGGGAGAAAGGATCACTAAGGTGTAGAAACCCTAGGGCTTGGTGCTTTCTCCTCCTTCTTCAGCTCATTGACAAGAATAAAATGGATAGCTTGAGTGATAGATGTTATGGCTAAGGACAAAGAGTTTGATGATTAAGTGTTGCTAAGGCAAGGCTTCATCAATCAAACCCTAGGGAAAACGACTCACTAAGGTGTAGAGACCCTAGGCCTTAGTTTTTTTTCTCCGTCCTTGGCTCAAAGACAAGATAACAAATGACGAGGATAGAAGAATAGGATTAGAGTGTTGCTATGGCAAGGATCTATCCAACTTCAGCAAAACCAAATGACTCTTTAACTTAGTAGGGACATGAGACAAGGACACCAACATGTGCTTGTCACCGAGGGTTTAATCCAACAAATTATAATAACAAAATGAAAGTAAACAATACCATAACCATTCAATAAAGAAGTGTTTTGCAGAAATTTACTTAGATCCACCAATCATTCATATAGCCACACCCTAGTTGTAAACCTTCCACCAAGATAAATGCAAAAAAATCACCAAAAGAAGTCTCCTTCAACAAGTGCGCCACAATTTCAGCCGATAACTCTAAGTGGGCCGAAAATTTCAGACCTCACCAAGTGGTGAGTGAAAGATGATGAAAATATGAGAGTTAAAATCCTCAATATATACCATACCGGTGACCTTAATTAAATTTTAGGTCATCAAAAGGCCAACAAGGCCAAAATACAAAATAATATTGTTTTACATTAAATGTCATAAATGAAACCCTAATCAAGAAAAGTAAGACGTCATGCCCTTTATAGGGTGACGTTAGGCCTTTTTAGGGCAGCATAGGCCTCCTGGAGCAAAACGTTAGCCCTCCTTGGGCCTCTCCAAGTTTCCATACTGCCATAACTATCTCCCAAAATGTGCACAAATGTTGGATGATGTCATGGGTATCTTGGGTGACGTCATGGGCCTTCCAAGGCCAATGTTCCAATGGAGAGGGCACAACCCCCCTAGGTGAGGCTCTGCCAGGGTGCCTCTGTGGAACGCCCTTCTCTTCTCCTGTGCAAACCCCTTTATCCTATCTCTGCCCCCTACTGGGGTCTCAACATCCATCTGGTGGGATCTTCAGCCCCATGGAGGTCCGAACTAATTAGCTCCCCATGTGTACCTGTCCAATATGGTACCTATCCGTCGGGTATGATCCTGCACATTAACAAATATGCCTTCCATGGGCTCATAAGTCACAGGGATCATAGAAATGTCAATCACATCCAATCATCAATTTTATTAAAAATGTGCATAAAACCCTTTCTACCGAGTCAAGAGCTCAAAGGCATTATACAAATATGCAAGGCAAGTTTGAGGGAAGTGACAGGGCATCCTATTGGGACAGTGTCCATAGGAAACAGGATGTTTTCAGAAGAGATCAAATCCAAGTCATGTAAATGGGTGAGATGGATAAGGGATGTCCTAACAAGGGGTGCAGTGATAGCAGGGAAATGCAAGGCTTACCTGTGGGTGCCTTTTTAGAAGGCGAGTTGCACCTGTCCTGAATGCAAATGTTTCCAGGCCCATTCATGCCTTTTATTCTTATTTATTTATTTCTTTTTCTTTCAAGAAGATAATTAGGGGAGCTGCCCTGGTGTGGTTACTAGTGGTGGCAATGTTACCCACAAGCACTTTAATGGACATGAGAAGGTTGGCTCATGATGAGACCCCCTTTCTCTTGGCCATGCAACCAAGAGCCACTACCCTGGCGTGGTAACCAACTGCTAGTAGTGTCATACCGCTAGGTTCCCATGGACCAAATAGGTTGGATCATGATGAGACCCCCTATCCTCTGATTAGGTCTTGTTTTATCATTTTTACGAGTCCCTCTTGTTTCTTGTTGATAAGCTCTTTACTGCTTTCTTGAGGATCCCTGGGAAAAGCATCTCGAGGTTTTATTTTAGTCTTTTATCTCTTTCCAGCTTGCTTTTACCTTCTGGGCCTTTAGCCCCTTCTTCCCACAAGGCAAGGTGCAACCCTTGAATGATTGGCCAACCCAATGCCCGAACCAATGTAATGGGATGGATGAGCGAGAAGTAAGATGGAAAGTGGTAAGTATGACATGAGCGGACGATGACTTTTCATAAACCCCCTAGTGGCAACTCAAAAACCTATGGTCACAAGCTTGCTAGGGCATCCTGTCATTCCCCCCAGACATGGTCAAATGGATAAGTATAAGATCCAAGCACCCGTTAGAAACAAAAAGAACTAGATGCACATATTCAAAGGTTTTGAGGATYAGAGTGACACATACCATGATACCCAGACTCATTACCTCGTGGAGCAAGAACCATCTCTGATATAGGACCAAGCCGAGGTGATGGATGTTGCTGCTGCTGACAAAGTGGAGGCGATGAAAGGAAGAAAATATCATCTCTCCAAGGCCATGTTGTATATACAATGAATGCAAATGCCTACCTACTTACCTGGACTTACCTGTTGGCTTGATGCTAGGTGTAGTCAAACGACTAGTGAAACGAATCCAACAATGTCCCACAATACCTTCCTTTGTGTTTCATCATAAACCAAAACAATGATAAGTTAAGCACAAAAATAACATGGGTTAGAGAATATATCATATCGTCAGAAATCACAAGGTCTAACTCATGGAGGCGGGTGGGAGGGATAAAATCATGCCAAGTCATTCTCTGAGGAGAGTGCTCATTCCACTTCAGGAAGGGATTGTGAAAAATCAAAGGTTCAGAAGATTGACTCAAAAGGTCTTCGAGCTGGCTACCTAGGACGTTCTCACAATCTGAAACCCTAGGAGGGATTGGCAAGGATCTAGTAAATGACTGGCAAAATTTTAAGGGAAAGTTGAAACACTGAGATGACAGACTTATTCTTGTAGTATTCAACCAACCCTTGGACTCTAGGGTTTTCCCCAGAGAAAACTCAATAAAAGAGACAAATCTCCCAACTACACCTCTAGAGACACAACAAAGTAAAGCAATCGGAGGTGGCTGGGGAAAGTTGTCACAAGGGTTCTTCTTCGGGAAAACAACATCCTTACTCCTATCGAAACTTGAGCACAATGGTGGTTGATAATCTTCTTCATTGAATGAATCCAAGTCCTCAGAGGAGTCTTCATCAAAACCCTCAAGGTAAGATTGAAAATCATTAGGAAAACAAAGCACTAGGTCATCCTTGGGTGTTTGAAAAGTATGAGCAAAAATATCATCTCCTTATTTCCACTGATCAAAATCAAAAGTATCCTATACTGATAACTGTGAAGGAAACACTTGTAAATGATTCTCAATGTCGTAAATGGGGTCCATACCAAAACCAATTACATCCCATTTACATCTCCCAACATGTATGAACTCATCGATATCAACTATGTCAGTATCAGTATCATAACATGGAGGATTCAAAACATTCAAAGGCTCATCAATCTCCTCCTCATTTCCGAAATCATAAAGTAGAAAATCGTCAAAATCTTGGAGAGAAGGGTAACTTATTGTTTCTTCTTGTGTAGGAGTTTTGAGGACTTCAGTGTTTTCAACATGTATCATTGTTTCATCCCCATGAATTTCCTCTTCGTCTTCAATTGTACAACGAGGAATATCCACTTCGTTCAAGGCTTCCATTTCTCCTTCATTTTCTGAATCATGGAACAAGCTGTCATCAGAATCCTGAAAAGGAAAGCAACTAACCTCATCGTCCTTTTGTTGTGCACAAGGAAATGGTTCGTGGATGGCTTTATTAGAGGGAGGAGCGCAGTTTGATACTTCATCATTTTGTTTAGGTTCCATCTCCTCAACTGTGTCTTCATTCTGCTGATTGATAACTTGTTCCCTTCTTTCTTGTGAATTTTCAGTAAAAATCTCAAGGGAAAATAATCTCTCCAGACTAAAGGCATGTGGGGTAAAGGAATGTCATTCCCTAAACAAGGAGATATTTTCCTCAATTTTTATAGCCATGTTATACGCTTCTTTGAGTGTTTTTGGACCCTTTTTGCTGAGGACAAAGCTCAAATGTCCCATAAGTGCATTGGTATAGAGATACACGAGGTACTTGTCTTCAGGATAATGGCTTCTAGGAGTCTGGTATAGAAACATCTGAAACCTAACCTCGAAATCCCTGACAGTCTCATCCTTAGTTTGTCTTATGTATTCGAGTCCTTTAAGTAATAATTGGATATCTTGCAATTTCATGCCCCAACTCATGAGAAAGGTTTCTTCTGACTGGTCCATAGATGTGATGCTAGCGGTTGGAAGATTATCATACCATCTTCTAGAATTTCCATGTAGAGTGGTAGAGAAGAGTTTCATTACCAAGTCTTCATCATCATCACTGATAGGGTGGAGCTGAAAGAAAGCCCAAAAATTACTCATGTGATAGTCGGGTCTTTCCCCATCACTACCAGTGAATCTAGGGAGCTATTTTTCATACTTCGAGGGCATTTGTCTAGAGTATCCCCATATTTTACTCATGTCTAAAGGCTTGTAGTTTCCCAGATGCCATTGAGAAGTCATAGTTGGCTTCTTCATTAGTGGAGTCGCCAGATAATTTTCTAGAAATTATCAAAGAAATAAGAGAATCACCCTTAGTGGAGTCGCTAGGTAAGCTTTGTAAGATAAAGGCTCTTGAGGAAAGGCTTACCGAAAAGTGTCCTCTTTTAGGAGAATTGACTCAGTTTTCCCCGACAACGGTGCCAAAATGTTATTGCACAATTTGTAGTTAAGGTAAAGTATGGATGAAAGGAAGGTAAATTGGCGTAACTGAGACTATCCCACCACTGTCACCTCAATGGGATAACTCTTTCTGTTTAGGGAGGTAAGGCCTAGGGGAGACGTCCACGATGACCTGGGGTTTTGAGAAGGAAAAGGGTTGAAAGGCTAAGTATAATAGTCCCCCTCACAAGTCACCACCAATCAGAAAGTCGTAGCTAATTAGCCAATAAAGATGAGTAATAACCAAAAGGTGTACCTTCCCGAGACAAAGCAACAAAGAAACTATGCATATGCAATATCAATTGCTTGGTTAATACTTCATATAATAATGGACTTCTGATATAAAACAATTGATAAACAATATTAATGAATTAATTCAATGATGTACAATGGCAATGATTATAATATGTCACTTCATAATAAATGCTAATGGCAATCAATGTAACAATATCAATACTAGAAACAACGCCTTAGCCAATCATTCAATTGCTTTAAAGATAAATCAATGTTGTAGTGTATAAAGATAACTCAAGTAGATGATAGCAACAATGAGGTTAGTAAATGTTAGTCTAAGCTAGGGTTAGAAGTAGTTAATGATTGTTCAAGAATGTTTAGAAGTTGTATGTGATCAAGGGTACTCAAACAATGGAGGTCTTAGATTAGTGCTTTATCAGGGCAAATGGAGTCAAAAAGGGCTACAAATGTTGAAGGGTCGTGATGATAGTGATAGGGCTAGAGACAAGAGGGTTTGATGTTGAAGTGTTGCTAAAGAAAGGCTTCAACAAGTCAAACCCTAGGGAAGACGACTCACTAAGGTGTAGATGATCTAGACCTTACTGTGTCTTCCTCCTTCTCTAGCTCAAAAGACAAATTTAAATGGATAGCTTGAGCAAGAAATGATATGGCTGAAGACAAGAGGGTTAAATGTTGAGGTGTTTCTAAAGCAAGGCCTCAACAATGAAACCCTAGGGGAGAAAGGCTCACTAAGGTGTAGAAACCCTAGGACTTGGTGATTTCTCCTCCTTCTTCAGCTCATTGACAAGAATAAAATGGCTAGCTTGAGTGATAGATGCTATGGCTAAGGACAAGAGAGTTTGATGATGAAGTGTTGCTAAGGCAAGGCTTCGTCAATCAAACCCTAGGGAAAACGGCTCACTAAGGTGTAGAAATTCTAGGCCTTAGTGTGTTTTCTTTGTCCTTGGCTCAAAGACAAGATAACAAACGACTAGGATGGAAGAATAGGATTAGAGTGTTGATATGGCAAGGCTCTATCCAACTTCAACAAAACCAAATGGCTCTTTAACTTAGTAGGGACATGAGACAAGGACACCAACATGTGCTTGTCACCTAGGGTTTAATCCAACAAATTATAATAACAAAATGAAAGTAAACAATACCATAACCATTCAATAAAGAATTGTTTTGCATAAATTTACTTACATCCACTAAGCATTCATATAGGCACACCCTAGTTGTAAACCTTCCTCCAAGATAAATGCCAAAAAATCACCAAAAGAAGTCTCCTTCAACAAGTGCGCCACAATTTCAGCCAATAACCCTAAGAGGGCTAAAAGTTTCAGACTTCACCAAGTGGTGAGTGAAAGATGACGAAAATATGAGAGTTAAAACCCTCAATATATACCATACCAATGACCTTAATTAAATTCTAGGTCATCAAAAGGCCGACAAGGCCAAAATACAAAATAATATTGTTTTACATTAAATGTCATAAATGAAACCCTAATCAAGCAAAAGTAAGATGTCATGCCCTTTCTAGGGTGACTTTCTCCCTTTCCAGGGCAGCATAGGCCTCCTGGAGTAAAATGTTAGCCCTTCTTGGGCCTCTCCAAGCTACCACACTTGCCATACTGCCATAACTGTCTCCCAAAACGTCCACAAATGTTGGATGGCGTCATGTGCATCCTAGGTGACATCATGGGATTTCCAAGGCCAACGTTCCAATGGAGAGGGCACAAACCCCCTAGGTGAGGCTCTGCTAGGGTGCCTCTATGGAACGTCCTTCTCTTCTCTGGTGCAAACCCCTATGTCCTGACTCTGTCCTCTGCTGGGGTCTCAACACCCATCTGGTGGGCTCTTCAGGCCCATGGAGGTCTGAAATAATCATCTCCCCATGTGTACCTGTCCAATATGGTACCTGTTCGTCGGGTATGAGCCTGCACATCAACAAATACGCCCTCCATGGGCTCATAAGTCATAGGGATCATAGCAATGTCAATCACATCTAATCATCAATTTTATTAAACATGTGCATAAAACCCTTTCTACCCAGTCAAGTGCTCAAAGACATTATACAAATCTGCAAGGCAAGTTTAGGGGAAGTGACATGGCATCCTATTGGGCTGGTGTCCATTGGAAACATGATGTTTCTAGAAGATATCAAATCCAAGTATTGTAAATGGGTGAGGTGGATAAGGGATGTCCTGACAAGGGGTGTAGTGATAGTAGGGAAATGCAAGGCTTACCTGTGGGTGCCTTTGTAGAAGGCGAGTTGCACCTGTCCTGGATGCAAATGTTTCCAAGCCCATTCATGCCTTTTGTTATTATTTCTTTATTGATTTTTCTTTCAAGAAGCTAATCAGGGGACACTGCCCTGACGTGGTTACCAGTGGTGGCAATGTTACCCACAAGCACTTTCACGGACATGAGAAAGTTGGCTCATGATGAGGACCCCTTTCTCTTGGCCATGCAACCAACATACACTACCCTGGCGTGGTAACCAACTGCTAGTAGTGTCACACCGCTAGGTGCCCATGAACCTAATAGGTTGGCTTGTGATGAGACCCCCTATCCTCTAATTAGGTCTCGTTTTATCATTATTACGCGTCCCTCTTGTTTCTTGTTGAGAATCTCTTTACTACTTTCTTCGAGATCCCTGGGTGAAGCATCTCGAGGTTTTATTTTAGGCTTTTATCTCTTGCCAGCTTTCTTTTACCTTCTGGGCCTTTAGCCCCTTCTTCCCACAAGGCAAGGTGCAACCCTTGAATGATTGGCCAACACAATGTCCGGACCAATGTAATGGGATGGATGAGCGGGAAGTAAGATGGAAAGTGGTAAGTATGACGGGAGTGGACGATGACTTTTCAAAACCCCCCCCAGTGGCAACTCAAAACCTATGGTCACAAGCTTGCTAGGGAATTCTGTCATTTCCCCCAGACACGGTCAAGTGGATAAGTATGAGATCCAAGCACCTGTTAAAAACAAAAAGAACTAGATGCACATATTCAAAGGTTTTGAGGATAAGAGTGACACATACCATGATACCCAGACTCATTACCTCGTGGAGAAAGAACCATCTTTGATATAGGACCAAGCCGAGGTGATGGATGTTGCTATTGCTGACAAAGTGGAGGCGTTGAAGGGAAGAAAATATGGGCCCTCCAGGGCCATGCTCAAGTCGATCTGGCTCTTGGTACTCCATGTCTAGGACTTGTGGGCTTCGAGACATAATCTCCTTAGTTATCTCTAAAAGTGGGGGATAACAGGGCCTGCCTGACTTTCTAGTAATTATATTTTCTATTTATCTTTTTCCTGTGGAGCCAACTTGTCTTTCTGGAAGATAATATTCTAATATTATTTATTTTTGTAGGCCAACTTGTCTTCTAGGTTTTCCACACATCTATTTAATGGTTCACTTGCTTCTGAAATATTCTCCGCATGTAAGAAAGTTCATCTAGGAGTGAAAGATCCTCCCATAGCTACCAAAACATCAACACTCCCTCTTATCTAGGGAGGCATCTTTCACGATGTATTTATCTAGTAGTCCACTGACTACTCTGCAATCAACTGGTAGCACACAACTACCACAAAGCCATCAATATCTTGAATCATCTATCACATTATCTGAAATCAAGTAGCATTCAACTACTCCCAATGTGAATTGATAGTCTCCATGGAAATCAACTAGTAGCACACAACTACTACAATACCATCTAATAGAACATGGTTGTGTCGATCCATAGTAGTACATAAATATTATCTAGTGGTGCACAACCACTCCATGTAGCACACAACTACTATCCAGAGACACAATGTCTCTCTCCCGCATTCAAACCATCATGCAATACAACAATATCTATAATTATGCAACAATCAACTAGTGGCAGACAACCACTACAATATGCCCTCAACCATAATCATAGTTTGCCACGTCCATAACTATGATGTAATCAACTAGTAGCATGCGACTACTACAATATGCCATGAGCCATTGTCAGGATCCATATGACTATGCATCAATCAACTAGAAGCACACAACTACTACAATATGCCCTCAACCATAGCCATATCTATGATTATGCAACAATCAGCTAGTAACACATAGTTACTACAATATGTCATTAGCCATAATCATATTCGATGTCTCTATAACTATGCAACAATCAATTAGTAGCACACAACTACTAAAATATGCCATCAACCATATTTATAGTCTCATCTAGTAGCACGAAGCTACTCCCATAGTCCTTACGACTATACTTGTGATATTTCTTCTCTCATCAGGTCCGACAATGCATTACCCCCTTAGTCACAAGACTGATCCAGGGAACCCTTGGCCATAGGGGTTAGCCGTCATGAGAAGAAACAACACACCTCCCTCTCAATGAGAGTGGACATTCTTCACCTCGAGTCTTTTCGCTCTTAATCAAATCAACATGACTAATAGGAGAAATATTGTGCCTGGGCCATTCACCACTAGCCAAATCAGCATGGTTAATCCTGTGAGTGAATATATCATTCTCCCTTGGTCAAATCAACATTACCAATCTGGGAGAATGTATCCATGATGCTACTCATCTGTGGATGTGTACTGGAGCTTGAGAGCTCCTTTATGCATCATGTCTCGAATGAAGTCCTGCAAGAAAATTTCGAAGCCATGCTACTTCACGACTTGCAATACTGGTTGTTATATACTCTGCCTCTGTTGTACTAAGTGCCAATGATTTCTGCTCCCTGCTCAACCATGATATCACACTGATCCCAAACTGAAGCAACAACTGGAAGTAGTCATCGATCCACTACACTTTCTGCTTAGTCAGAGTCTGTATAACCCTGCAGTTTCACATCTCCATCTGAGTACATGTCTCAAAATCAAGGTGAAAGGTCCACATCCTAATCCTTCTGACTCACTTCCTTCACTGAAACAAGGGAATCCTCCCAGGAGGTCTCATATCTCCTCAATGTCTCTGAAGTTTTTGATTTAGCCTCCTGTCTGTCAGTCTTGGAGAACATCTCTCCCATCCGAATATGAATCTGAAGAGGAATATTTTCTAAATGAAAGTCTCTAAGAAATTGACTCTCTCTGATATAAAGCTCACTCTGAATCTACATTCTCCCTCTAAAGCTTGACTCCCTCAGAAGCTATATAGTCTTCGAAGTCATCTACTCCCTCTGCATATGTTGACCTCCTCTTCTCCTTCATTACATGGATGTGCACAACTCTATGTCTGCTTCATGTTTCCTCCTGCAACCGTCCTTATAACTCCCTTTCAAAGCTATTACCTGTGACCTTCCCGGAACAAGAAACAAGAATGACAATATCTCCATGGCAACCTCCATGGAATTTACAAGATAATCTACCTGGAACAAGTGTCAAATTTTATAGCTCAGGATGTACTTCGAATGTTTTGTCTTGTATGCATAAGTAACCTTGTACTTAGACTACTAGGCACTTGACTTTGTAATGGGTTTTCATAAAGTTGTAATAAATTGGTTCTTTTATGTAAGTGACTTTTTATAAAGTGTACCTTCTAATATTAAAGTGACTTTATTTCATAAAGTGCACTTATGTTATAAAGTGAAATTGTACTTTAATATTTTAAGTGATTTTTTTTGGAGGGAACGAATCATGTCCCTTGATAATGTAAAGGCAATATTAGATCTTGGCCTTTGGATTTAGGGATAGAGAAGGTGAAAAGACACTTGGAAGGTGAAAGGTCATTTTCGAATCATAAGAGAATGCATTGGGTGGTGTGCAAGACAAAATGAGGAGAGGAGATTGAGAGATTTTAGAGAGAGCTTTGAGGAGGAGAGGAAATGGTAGTGAGTTGGGCATATTTCCCAAGGAAATTTTCTACTTAGAAGAGGTTGATATTGATTGCTATGAGGAGGTTATACTTTGCGGATCCATACAATCCATACAATAAGGAAGAGGGCACGAATTTTGAGGCAGATTGTGGGCACAAATTTCGAGGCTATTTGGAGTGTTTATTGCCGTAGAAGGGGTCATACAGTTCTATCTGTGCAATTGTTTCTTGGCACATTTTTCAAGGTGTTGTCCAACAAAGGAAGGTCGTACACCAATACAAATTTGGCATGGGTTTCTAGGCAGATTATTGCGGCACTGTTGGGTGTTGTAAGAGGTAATCTCTTGCTAGAAAATGTAACTTCTTGTTGATATAACTTTCCTGAAGCTAACAAAATATCTCTCTCCCTCTCTTTGGGTTTCCCCACATTGGGGTTTTCCCAGGTTTGTTGCCCAAATTTCAGAGTATTACATGGATGTGTCATTGTTGTTCATTGTGCTTATTCTGCTGCAAAAATGCTTGTTAATGTGTATTTCTACTCATAATATTTTCTGAATGTGGGTTTATACATTTCAAAGTTCATAGATGACAATTATCTCTAGGTTTCTAAGTGTATGACAGAATTTAGTGCATGCTTATTTTGCCATTAAATTTCTACATGGTATCAGAGCTTGGGCTCTGAGTTACAATGAGCAGTCTTATTTTGGAAAGATTTGAAGGGGTAAACTTGATTGATTGTTTTCCATTGAACAATTGATAGAGAGATGGATGTTTGCATCAAGTAGGAGGACCGGTTGGATGGGATTTCCAATTATTTGCAATGGAAAGTCAGGATGTCGGCTATTCTTAGGGAGAACAAAATTTGGAGCTTTATCAGAACCATAGTTTATGTTCCATCAATGGACCCTATAACTTTGGATTTATATGAGGTAAAGGAGGCCAAAGCTAAGAGGCTTATTCTGGATGGGGTGAAGAACCATCTTATCCCATACTTGGCTGAGAAGAAGACAACCAAAGAGATGTGGGATGCATTAAAAAACTTGTATGGGGCGAAGAATGAAAACCAGAAGATGGCCTTGAAGGATAAACTGCATGATACTAAGATGGGAAAAGGTGAGAGTGTGGCTTCTTATCTTACCCAGGTAGCTCAAATGAAAGATGAGTTGATTGCAGTTGGGGAGGTCATATCGGATTCATAGTTGGTGGGGATAGCCTTGAAAGGCTTCACCAAGGAATAGGAAGTCTTCATGAAGTGTGTGGTGGGTCGTGCACATCTTCCATATTGGAGCAGACTGTGGGAAAATTTCACTCTGGAGGAGATCCAGGAATTATCTCAGAGCAGTGGATGGAATGGAGATGGAGCTGATGGAGAGAATGTTTCTCTTGTTGCAAAGGGAAAGGGGAAGAAGAAAGGAAATTCTCGGAGGGACTTGAATAAAGTCATATGTTATTGTTAAAACCAGTTGGGGCACCTTGCTTCTTAGTGTTCTGAGAAGAAGAAGAAGAATAAGAAGAAGAAGGAACCAAAGGGGTCTGATACAACTTCTACAACAACTATGGATGAATTTTTATCCAAGTTTGATAAGGAATTTTCTTTGGTCACTCTAGTACCAATGTCGGTAGTGGTGGATTTAGGGGTGATAACAGGTGGATTGTTGATAGTGGAGCCTCTTGTCACATGACGAGAATCTAGTGAGTATTCCTTATTATCATAGAGACAGGTCCTAACCGGCTGGTGGAGAGTGAAGGAGGTATGGCACAAGCTGTATGGGGAGTTGGAAGGTTAGATTCTGACTCGAGTATGGAGAACTCGTGGAGGTTGATGGAGTTCTCTTTGTTCCAAGGTTGAGGGTTAACTTTCTCTCAATATCAGCCTTGGAGGATGTTGGACATTGTACATTATTCAAGAGGGGACATGTATTTATCTACAGGGAGGGAGTGGACCCGGTCGAACCACAACTAATTGGTGATCAGGTGGACGTGTTGTACATGTTGCAAGGACAACCTTTAGGTTATGATTCAACGTCGGATGAGGAGCAGGAGGATCCTGAGACTACGATGGGCCCAAGGATCCAGTCTTGCATTCCGAGAGAAGAGAAGGGAGTCTCTTATGAGCACTGACATGAGGCTCAAATGGTGTGATTGAACCGATGCTTAGGGTGGAGTGGATTCTCCAAGGAGCTCAGGGTTCATAGTGTCTGTCAAGAGAAGATATTCTGGTTCGAGTTTTGTGCAAGTGTTGGGGATGGCTCCAAGTTCATAGAAAGCTCCTACTACAGACAACGTGATGGGATCAGTTGATGGTGATGGCATTCAACACATCCCTCACTAAGAGGGAGTGTTAGCTTTTATAGATCGAGAGGTACTCCACATGTTTTGTATTATATGCAAAAGTAACCTTGTACTTACACTACTAGGCACTTGGCTTTGTAATGGATTTTTATAAGTTTGATAAAGTGTTTCTTTTATGTAAGTGACCTTTTATAATGTGTATCTTCTAATATTAAAGTGACTTTATTTCATAAAGTGCACTTATGTTATAAAGTGAAATTGTACTTTAATATTTTAAGTGATTTATTTTGGAGGGAATGAATCATTTCCCTTGATCATGTAAATGAAAGATTAGATCTTGGCCTTTGGATTTAGGGATGGGGAAGCTGAAAAAACACTTGAAAGGTGAAAGGTCATTTTCTATTTAGAAGATGATGATATTTATTGTTGTGAGGAGGCTGTATTGTATGGACCCGTACAGTGTGTACAACAAGGAAGAGGACACAAATTTTAAGGTAGATTGTGCTCAAGAATTTTGAGGTTGTTTGGAGTGTTTCTTGTTGCAGAAGGGGTCGTATAGTTTTTTCCATACAACTGTTGTTTGGCATGTTTTTTGAGGTGTTTTATAGCAAAGGAAGGGCATACAACAAAACGAATTTGGCACGGGTTTCTAGGTAGATTATTGTGGAACTGTTGGGTGTTGTAAGAGGTATTCATTTGCTGGAAAATGTAACTTGATGTTGATATAACTTTCCTGAAGCTAATAAAATCTCTCTCTCTCTTTGGCTTTCCCCACATTGGGGTTTTCCCTGGCTGGTTGCCCAAATTTCTGAGTATTACATGGATGTGTGATGGTTGTTCATTGTGTTTATTCCATTGGAAAAGTGCTGGGCAATGTGTATTTCCGCCCATAATATTTTCTGAATGTGGGTTTATACATTTTAGAGTTCATAGATGACAAATATCTCTAGGTTGATAAGTGTATGACAGAATTTAGTGCATGCTGATTTTGTCATTAAATTTATACAACAAGGTCAACCAAGAACATCTCCTAGAGGAGATCAATTTATCTTGTAAACAAGTGCATTATTAATATGAGCATTTACTTAATGGTAGTTGTACCAACAATAATCAAGTGTTTTACTAAACTAGAAATAACAATAGCAATAATAGAATTCTAAAGATTGTTATTCTAGTTACACCACTTACTTAAGCTGCAACAATATAAAGAAATATTAAACCTGATATACAAACCTGGAGTTTTGTTGTTGTTGTCCCACTTGGGTTGTCTTCTATAGTTTCTTGATCTTATGCTTGGATAAAAGATCCCTTCTCCTGCAAACAGCCTCAAGATATTGATACAGTTTAAACATATACAAGTACATACCTCCGGCAAGCAGTGGCACCATTCGACATCAATGGAAAGCAACGACGAACCCTAAAACTTCAAAGTGCTCCAATTTGCAATTTGGAGATAGTTGGAGATGTGATAGGGTAAGGCACACTAGGACAACCACAAAACTAGTCCCAATACTTCATAGAAAATTTCACTACAACCGATACTGCAATTGGTGCTGCAACTGACACTACAATTGGTGCGAAGGAACTGACATGAATGAACTATCATGAAGGAACTCACACTGCAAACCTAGGATTTTATGAGGAAACCCTAAAAGATCTTCCTTCCAGTGGTTAGATTGTTATGAAGGAAACCAACTTTGATACCATGTTGAAATTTTGGTATGCTCGTTTAACCATAGACAATGTCACATCATTGTCACCCAACCATAGGCATTCATATATGCCACCCCCGAGCACACCAACCTTTACTTAGAATAATTCTTGCAAGCCTACTCTAGAACCTACAGATAAATCCTAGTTGCTAACTACAACAATGACTCAAGATGAGTAGAGCGCTCCTTATCCAAGTGTAGTGCACAAAAGAGAGTCTCCATATCCACAAAACAAGTACCATACATAATTGTAAAAGTTGCAGCTACACTACTCTCTCAAACTTGCATTGTACTTAGCCAGAATATCACCACGAGTAACACCAATAATATCACTTGATAACGCTAGAGAGAGACCAAGACCAAGAGATGACCATATGCCCTTATTCCTCCTTGCAGTTGCAGTTGTAGCTACAACTGTAGCTCTCCACAAGAATTGTGTTCTGACTGGGTGTAAAAGTGAGCTAGAACATTGTCTATTTATATTAATCTATCCAGTGACTTTTCTGGTTGGGCCAACTTGACTTTCTAGTAAGTATATTTTTTGTGTATCTTTTTCCTGTGGAGCCGACTTGTCTTTCTGGAAGATAATCTTCTAATATTATTTATTTTGCTAGGATGACTTGTCTTTTAGGGTTTCCACACATTGTTTAATGGTTCACTTGCTTCCAGAATATTCTCCGCATCTAAGAAATGTCATATAGGAGGGAAAGATCCTCTCGCAACTACCAAAACATCAACAGATTATACATCCACACTGTATTCTTTTCATGTTATCTTAATTACATAGACAAGATAAGGATGGAATATGAATTTTTTACAGTATGGGACTTTGAAAGAAATGTGATGTTAAGTGAAAATACTGAGGATAATGAGTCTATGTAACAACTATATGTCTTTCAACATTTCCTTTTCATGTGGATAATATATCCTTTGAAACTAAAATGTATATATAAACTCATTCATATTCTTGTCTTCCAAAAACAAGCATATCTTCTTTCACAAATCCATATAATTTTCGTTTCGAGTTGAAGACAAACCAAACCATAGATTTATACCCATAATTCAGCACCTTAAGAGTTTGAAAACCAGACCCTTTTATCAAACTTCAATTCTGGACTTTGTGTTAATACTGTTGACCAATCAATGTTGCCAACCAACAATCGAAATGAAACAAGTAGTACCATAAACTATAATGGGTCGAAAACCAAAAGTTGAAATGAGAAGAGCCACGCTCGCGATTGTTTCCATGACCAAAACAAATATTTTAAAATTTGCACTTGTTTTGAGCAGAGGTATTCCATCATTTTTATTGTATTCCGATTCTAATCGAAAACGGATTGTTTATCACTTGCATAAGAAACCTTCAATCCACATTCAAGCAAAATATTTTGGTTTAAACAAGAAAAAGATGAGAATGTATATGATCTCTGTGACCCAATCTCATGCCTGTGAGGTTTATTCCAAAATTAGGGTTCAAAACCCATTATTTCTTTCATAGCAATAATTCAAGGAGCAACTCCAAACATTTTTTTCAAAAGAAAAACAATTGATTGTATGCAAACTTCATTCTTATAAGTCAATCATTAAGTCTAGTCCTTGAGACAGGCATAACCCACAATGAAACTTCAAACCATTAAAACTTATATCTGAACCATAAAATGGGTGAGACACAAGAACATGCGAGTGTTAAATGGCTCAATATTGGGTTCTCATTTTCGACAGACAAAAGGTAAGTTACTTTACAGACTAAAGTCAAAATTGTGGATGCCATTTAGTGCAGAAAGACCATCTGGGTTTGACCCATATCCAACATAAGATTGTCATTTGGGACAGGATTCTAATACATACCTACTGACATATAAAACCAAGACTGAAATCGAGTGAAGGAGATAAATAAATCTTGGAGTGACAAAGTAATTAAAACGATAAGGAAAACTCAATTTCAAGCTTCAAGTGCATGGAAACAGAAGTTGTTGAAAATTTCTTCCTTTCAAAAAATATTATGGAAAGTGCAAGCATGGAGGAGGCAAGCAAAATTGTTTCTAATATTTTGTAAGTGAACATTTTCTTCATTTTCCAGAAATGGTAAAGAATGGAAGGAGAAAACATTTATGCAAACAATAATGTCAAACCAGAGCCAAAATTAACCATTTTTTAGAAGAACTTGCAGTAAAAGATGTGGAACAGAATGCAAAGTCATACTTTTTCAAAATGATGCCTTTTAAATTAGGACGAATCTTGAGTTCGTTACCAAATCTGTTAGGTGCAAGGGTTTACACCAACAAAGCTCATAATGCTTTCTTTCAACCTCCAACAACACAAATGACACAAATCCAAGGTGAATGGAGAGTGATAGAGCGTGGGATTGTGGAGTAATTATCCACGTCCTTTCACCTTGAATGCATGGCCAACTCAACAATGTAGCCAACCCATCCAAACAATGTAAAATATGCAAAGTCAACAATCAGAGGAACATCTCTTTTGGTATGTTCATACACTAAGGCCAATTTATTTCAGTTTAATAGTGTCTCTTCCTTGCTGTTATGGTACATTTTTTTGGAACTTTAATACTTGGTGGTGGGCTGGTTTCCCTTATTGATGACCTCAACATGAGTGTCACTGATACATTATGTAGCTTCTATTTTTGAAAGGTAATACCAATACTAGCTTATTAAAAAAAAAAAAAATCCAAAATTTTAAATTTTACTTATTTCATTTTTTAATTGCTGAAATAAATTATTAACGAGATAAAAATCTTTAAAAATGTGATTTTATTTTAAAGAAAGCATTTAAAATGCAAATTTTAAAAAACAATATGAGATAATATTATATATTATTAGTAGATTTTTATTTATTTAGAATAAGAAAAGTGTTAATGTGATAAATTATATATATTTTTTATATTAATGATTTTATAAAAAAAAATATTTATTAACTTCTTGTATAATTTTTATAATATTTTAATAAAACTTTATTTATTTTTTAATTTTTTATATTTAATTTAAAACTTTTTTGATATTTAATAAAAATTAATCACTTTAACTTCTATCCTATGTTATTTTTTTAAAACTATAATGTCCTTGAAATTTTTCATTGTTTATTTAACTATAACAACCTCGTGGTTTTTTTTCTTTCACAATAGAAAAATATTTTATATTAAAAGTATAAAATAAACTTTACAAAATTCTTCCCAGATATTGTTAACCTTGTTATCCTTTTACAAAACAAACTTCCCTATCCTCAATTATATTATCACAAAAACTTCCAAAATAAACAAAAACAAAAAACTTTTATGTTTTATTACATTTGTCAATCATCACTTAAACAGGAACTCTGAATTTATAATTCAGACATTCTTTCGAAACTTTCAACTCGATCTCCAATCCTTTGGCAAAATATAAATAACCTTACTCCATAAGAAAAACCTGCTTTGAAAGCTGATCTACTTCCCTATTGAATTCCCCGTAGATGTGTTGAATTTTTAAATTCTGGAAGCTTCCACTCATCTGTCGAATTATGGTCATCCAAGGCTGTAAAGAAATGCCCTGCAGATTATTTTTGTATGAAAATTAGTCAACAATTACTTTGAAATCTCCAATCAACTGTAGACAAGTACCTTGTTTATTTAGAGAAAAAACCATAAGACTCCAAAGTGCCAAAAGTTCCCCTCTAGTATTTGTTCCCATACCACAATTCATTTTAATGCTATATATACCCCCCTCTGAACTTTTTAGCACAGCTCCTGCACCATATTTTTCACCTCCATTTTGAGAAGCACCATCAAAGAAACCAACACCCAAATTCCCTTCCAACAAAGGAGAACAAACTACTCTTTGTGAATGGACAACTTAAGTTTTTTTGCATTCACCCAAATCTTGTAAAACTCGATTACATACCTTAAGAAGAGATAAAGGTTGATTCTAAAAAATAATCAAGTTTCTCTGCCTCCAAATTTCCCAACAAATATAACAAGGTAATTTCGACCAATTATCCCTTACCTTATTCCAATTCTGAAAACTTTCACTAAGCTGTCCACAATCCCAAATTCTCTGAACCTTAAGAACTTTTAAAAGATAATTCCATACATCTCTTGTGAAAGGGTAGTTTACCATTAAGTGATGTATTGTTTCCTCCCCCTTTCCACACATAAAACATCTACTAGGACCAACAAAACCTCTTTCTATCAAGTTATCCAAGGTCAGAATTCTATTATCTATCATCAGTAAACAAAATAATTTAATCCACAAGGGGATCTTCCAATTCCAAATATCATTCATCCATTCGTCTAGATCAACATCCATTTTCTGTAAAAATTGCACCTCATAAGCTTGTTGTGCATAAACTTTCCCTTCTTTATTATCCCAGGTCCAAATAATTTTATCTCTTACATCATATAAAACAAACCTAGAGTGTTTCAGTCCCCTCACATAATTCTCCCATTCCAGCTTTTGTTCCCCTATAAGATCTAGAAATTATTCATTTTTTCAATTAAAACCATGTGTAAATCCAATGTCAAGAGAATTTGCTTGATCTATATTGAAAATACCTTTTGAGTGAAGTGTGGAAAGCAAACTCTCAGACAATTTGTAGTAAGAATGAGAACCTATCATCGGATCCAAATCAACCCTTATTTCCTTTCCATTTCCAGGCTTCTAGGCTAACCAATTAGTGACAATAGGCATATAATCAGTAAGTGCTTTCCAACAATTTGACATACCTTTTACATTCAATCTCCCTTTTCTAATCCATTCAATCACATAATATCATTTTAAATATTTTTTAAGAATCACTTCGTGCCACAACCCAGTGCCAAAAAGAATCCTCCATAAGCTTTTTGCAACCAGAGCTTTACCAAAACAGAAAATATTTTTGAATCCCCATCCTCTAATCTTCTTACGTTTTTCAATCCTGTTCCAATTTACCAAATGAGAGCTTTCTATTTTTTTGTTTCCCAACCACAAAAAAACTAAACATGCGCCTTATAATCCCGTTCAAAATACTTTTGGGAATCTTTGCTAAAGACAACCAATACACATAAATGATTTCCAATACTGAATTTACCAGTATATACGTGCCTCCCAACGTAAGCCATCTATGACACCAACTGGATATTTTTTTCTCCACTTTTTTAAGCAGCCACCTCCAATCATTAATAAGGTAATAGTTTGGTTTAAGAAAAAAACCCAAGTATTTAAAACCATCATCTAATGGTTTTACCTCATAGAGTAGTAATTCTTTCAAAAGTATTAACTCCTCCCTAGACCATCGTGCTTCCAGAAATTGTGACTTGTGAGCATTGACAATCCATTCCAGTTGCATTGCTAAACAAATCAAGCGCCTCCTTTAACATTCCCCATTATGTCAAGGATCCTTTGCAAAAAAGAATAATATCATCTACAAAAAGTAGCTTAGTAATTCTAATCCCTTTCACTATTGCAACTCCTTGTATTTTGCCTTCTTCAACTAGCTTCCTTAGTAGTTTGCTAAGTCGTTCAACTATAATTAAAAACAATAAAGGAGAAAGGGGACAACCTTGTCTCAATCCTCCAAAACGTCTAAAGAAAACATAAGGGCTTCCATTGATTAACATAGAGAAATTTGATGAACTGACACACCCCATTATCCAGTCAGTAGCTTCCAAGCTGATCCCAATCTGTAGAAGGACAAGTCTTAAAAACTCCAGTCAACCCTATCATAAGCTTTCATAATATCTAGTTTTAAAATTAGAGCTTTAGATTTCTTTGTCTTTATACTATGTAGAGCCTCTTGAGCTATTCCTATAGCATCATTAATTTGTCTGTTCTCCAAAAACCCAAACTTCTCCTTAGAAATACCTTTTGAAAGAAAAGATTTGATTCTGACTGCAATAATTTTGGAAATAACCTTATACATCAAGTTACACAAAGAGATGGGTCTAAATCCATCAAAGGAATCAGGCTTATTGCTTTTAGGAATAAGTGCTACAAAAGTAGCATTTAGAGCCCCAATTATCTTCCCCTTAACTCTGGATTCCTCCACTGCATCCAATAGATTATGTCCCAGAAGATAAAAAATTCCAAGAAGAATTCAACTGTCCAACCATCAAGCCCATGACTTTTTGAAGCAACAAATACTTTCAAAGTGGACAACACCTCATATAAGTTGACTGGTGTAGCAATATGGTTCCCTTCTTCCACAAAAAACAGTCTAGGGTAAGTTTGGATCACTTCCAATTGATGTATAATAGAAAGATTTTCTTGAGCTTTAAGCATTTTTTCAAAGTATGATACAACTTCCTTTTCCAAGTCTTTTTGCTTAGAAGCCACCAAATCATCCTCTTTTCTATTTTCCCAAATTGTATTTTTTTTCTTCCTAAAGTTGGCGTAGACATGGAAGAACTTAGTATTTTTATCACCAGAATTTAACCAAGTAATTCTGCTTTTATGTCTCCATGTCTCCTCTTCTTGTTTTAATAGCTCCAATTTCCTTCTTTATTTCTCTATCACAAGATTTCTTTCATCTTCTCCCACAAAACCCCCTGGAAAAGTAGAGTAAAAGACATCCAAATCTACTTCAAGTTGGACTAGTTCTTCTTTATATTTCAATTTCTTGTTGTTTCCCATTTTATGACCAAAGACTTCAAAGATTTAAACTTTGAGACTAGGTTTACCATTGGAGAAGTAGAATCCGACTCCACCATCTTATGCCAATTTGAGCGCACTAGTAAGACAAAACCCGGGTCTTTTAACCACATTGAATTGAATTTGAAAGGGATCTTCTGTTTTTGTTGTCGTGGTTCCAATTGAAAAACCATTGACATATGATCCGATAACTTGGCATTAACCACCCAAGTTCTAAAATTGAGCCCTAAATCCACCAACGTTTCATTGATTAAAAAATGATCCAATCTTTTTGCTACAAAATCTTGAGTTCCCCTACCATTCCTCCAAGTATGCAATAGATTTATATGTTCTACATCTATTAAACCTTCTCCCTAAATCATTTGATTGAAGTAAGAAGCCAACAGATCACTTCTAGCATAACTTCCCCAAATTTCTCTCGCATAAATTGTGAAGTTCAAATCTCCACCCAACATTAGATTGGACTCCTTTAGTAAACCATCCTCTTTTATATTGTTCCAAAAACTCTGTTTATCAGCATACGACCCATAACAATTTACTAGCTTCAAGTTTTTATTAATTTGCTTTACGAATCCCTCTAGTAAGATTCCTGCAGGAGTAAAAAAGGCAGTGAAATTAACATTTTTGGGATTCCACGTAGAAAGTAGCCCCTCGAATAAACCTTTTGAGTCCACCGCACAAAAATCCCATACAGGAAAAAAATTAGAGAACACCTCTCTCGCCTTGTTTCCATTGACCATAGTTTCTTGTATCATAACTATATCTGGTTTAACCAAATCAAACCGTTTTTTAAGGGCTAATGATTTTGGAGCATCCCCTACTCCTCTAACATTTAAAGAGATCACTATCATTTAATGCCTCTCGCTAGGGATTTGTGTGCTCTAAGTGCCCTTGGACCCTTCGAAACCTGCAATGCTAAATTTCCAACTTGTTCTTTCTCCTTAACAATCTTCCTTGCACTTCGTGTTTTGATTGGAGAGAATTATTTCTCTAATCCCCCAAATACAGACCCTTTCTTCTCTGATAACTCTTTTTTATTCCCTCATCCAACAACTTCAACAGGCGAGTTTTCAGGCTTTGTCTTCGGATAAGATCCAATGATAGTTCCCCCCCAAGAAAATCTGTAGAGGGGTTCAACTTAGAACTTCTTTATAATAAGGTATTAAATCGGATAAAGAATCCTCAACAATTTGGTTTACGAATTTCTCTTTAGTAACATAGTCCCCAAGTCCAACCAAAAACCCAGGTTCCTTAAAAAAAGAAAATGGTTCTTCCAATTCCACCACTTCTATCACACCAAGGTTTTTCGACTCTTTGGTGTCCTCCTTCAAATTAGTACCATAGATTAAAACCCCTCGCCTTGAACTCGAAGCCCTTAACTCCACAGAGTCTAAATCTCCTGCATAAATTGCCTCCCCCTCCAATACCACTCCCCATTTTTCAGCAGGTAACCTACCCTCAACGTAACCTTCCCCCAAAAGAAACCCTTCTCTCAGAATCCTTGATCCAATATCCCTTTGTTTTACAAATTTCGACTCACTAATGTCACCAAAGAGCTCGGACCTAACAGTAATATCCGAAAAAAGTTTATGTAACCACTCTACTTCCTTCATAGATAAAGACTAAAAAAGACCAGGAGAAAATCTTTTTAACATACCTATGAATGAAGCAGAATTCGTGGAGTTGACTTGTGAATCCCCATCTAGTTCAACAGGTCCCTTCTCCTCACATATTTCCAGAACCGGGGCGTGCTCAGACCACTCTTCCTTCCACGCCGACTGTTTTTTTTTATTTCCCGGGACATGCTTTCTTCAAATTTACCACCTCCTTGCAAACCATGCAGTGGAATGGGATTCCCCAGTAATCCATTTTCTGTATGTGAACAATCCCTCTCCATTCAATTTCCAAAAAATCCGGTAAACCCTTTTGGAGGTCTATTTCTACCATTATTTTTTCGATTCTACGATCCTGTCCAAACAACAAATCTGCATCCACATGCATAAATTTACCCAAAGAATCTCCCATAGCTTTAAAAGCTTCCAAGTTCCAAAAATCCAATGGACAACCCAACATCAATACCTAAAGATGTCGAAATCTGAAATGTTCTTTCTCTGGATTAAAAAGGTGTGTCCACCTTTTAATCATTAAATTGTCGAAACCACAGAGCCAAACCCTATCCAAAATCCTTTCCACATCTTCCGCTTTTCTAAAAAGGAAATAGAATCAGCCACGAACTAGCACCAAAGTTTCAAGAGCATACCTTAAAAAGGGTTTCCAGTTCTCTTCTATCCATTTTCCAATATCTGCTATTGGACAAGCCTAGTAACTAAATCGCCCAACTAGTGCTAATAAAGACAAAGAATAAACTTCCTTCAGTCCCACATCATGCCCCAATACCCATTTTGTATTATTCCTTCTCGGCTTCCACGATTTTTTCTCCGCGGACCTCTGCTCGGATCCCCTTGACTCTCTGTCGCTTCCTTCTAAAATCCTACTCTCTAAAGGACTCTTATTAACACCTATAGTTTTTAAGATTGGATCGCTTGGGGCAACATAGCCAACCTCTGCAACAAAACCCCCTCTGTGACAAACTACTCCAGGTTTTCTCCCCTCCTACCTAAACGGTGACTGAGAAATGCAGTGCGTTGAGGGTAGGTTAGCTAAAGTTGGAGCTCGAAACCATCCTGTCACTTGCAGCTCGAAAAGATCATTGATTATTTTGATGTACCTTGTCTCCTTTTGGTAACCCTCCGATGCTCCACCCGACGAAGTAGCTACCTCAAACTCATTACTAGTATTAAGTGAATTTAAAAAATGGTCCTTCCTGTACTTGATCGATCTTGTCTTATTTAACTCTTTTATGTATTCCTCGTCAGTCTTAAAAAGCAATCCTTGGCTCCACATGTCTTCTTCAAGTGGTTCTGAGTACCATGACATCTGTACTTCCTTCTAGGCCACCTAGACCTATCCGCCTCCCTCCCCCTCTGTCAGATCTTCCATTCATTTCTTCCCACCTGCTTCCAGGGCTTAGAGTCGAGAGCCTCCATCTTCAATTCCACCTTGTGCTTTCACCAAAGTAACCTAACCAAAATCAAAATAACGACGATTAAGATATTCCTTTTCATTAAATATTAACACAAAAATATTATAAATTATATTATATTTTATTGAATGGTATATATGTCACTTTAACACAAACTTGGGCATGGTTTCATATTAATTGTGAACGGAAATTTATAATATTTTTTTAAAATATGGTATACGGTCAAAAGATAGTAGTGTTTTTTTTTCGGGAATTGGAAGAAAATTCTCAATTTTTATTTTATCTTTTTAGAGGAATTGAGAAAATCTCAAGTTCGGTGAACAATGGGTTCGAAACCATTACAATAATATAATCGTTAAGAGTTCAACATATAATTTGTGAGAATTGAAATTAGGCGGGGAGGATAACAATCATTCCTACCAATAACCCAAGCTAAACCCAATTAACAAAAAATTGTAGTATTTTATGCGATTTTGCAAAATGTTAAGTTTTTACGAAGAAAACAATTACATTGAAAACAATATACACATTTTAAGGACCACTAAATGATTTTAATTTAAACATAAAATAACAAATAACTTTAAAAATACATTTATGATGATGATGGTTATTGTTTATTTAAATTGATTTTAACTTATTAAATTAAAAAAAATATGATAAGAAATTAATTGATTGCTTTGGAATTTTATTTTTATATTGGAAAAATTGAAAACAAGTTTTTGCAAATTTTCATATAGTTTTGTTGAGTTAATAAGTCAAGAAGTAGTTTTGATGAGATAATAAGTTGATAAGGTTGATATGATTATAAATATTTGGAAATTGAAATTTAATGTAAGAAAGTATTTGAGATTTTCTACCTTCTCAATGTCATAAAGATGATAAATTCTTTAACCCACAATGTTTTAAGAATTGTTCAACTTTCTTTTTTAAAATGTAGTAAATGAGAGTTCAATCTTATTTTAACAATGTTGATTTTCTTTTTTAAACTAACTATAATGAAAATATATTATAATAGAAATATATGATCCTTGTCCCATAAACATAGATTTCATACATAAATTTGACATATGATTAAGTTGTGACGTATATATAAATTTATTAGATATAATTTTATAGCAATTCAATATGAAACAAAAAATAAAGATTTTTTTTTTACATAAATATTTATTTCCTATAGAGTACCAAGAAGTTGAGTGGGTTTAATGGTTGTAAGGGAAGTTGTCGGGGTTGACCCTAATCTTGAATGAATTTAAAATCAAGTAGCCTAAACATGTTATGAATGGACCCTTTTTTGGCAACTCAAAATAATGGGAGGAGAAACCAACATTTTTTATTTGAAATCTTACAAGAATAATTTTGGATTGATGGAATCGCATATATTAGATGTTAACATTGCATAATTCGATTGAGTAAGGATATTTTGAGGTCGTTGAATCCATTTTTGCATTAAAAACAACAATTTCATTAATTCAAAATTGTGATTTCAGTAAAAGTCAAAAACTTAAAATGCTTAACTTATTCCTTTAAAATTATTTTTTGAAAAAGTATTATGATAAGTTGTTCGTAAAATGGCTTTATCTGCATGTTATTGTCATCTCATTATCAAACATATTAATATTAAAACAATATTTACATTTATTTACAAATATTTATTACAAAAACTTATTTCTACATTTTAAAATAAAATTATTATTTTAAATTATTTCCACTTCATGACAAGTGCATCTATCAACCCCTAGTGTATTTAATTGTTAATTGTTGGTATGAGGTTTAAAATGAGTTATTTTCAACACCTTGGGACTTCATTGTTGGCACAACACCATTTTGAACACGCCACATCTTAAGATGAGATATGGAGTAAGGAACACACTAATGCTTATATGGAAGAATTTTGAAAATTTAAAGTGTAAATGCTACATACCTTTAAAGTTAGGGTGCGTAAATACTCACTCCTCCCCCCTATATAATTGTGTGTATATTTGTAATACCTAGGAATGTTGGAATTTGGAAATGACTTTCACCTATCATTATGACGGGTTTATATGTATATTCAAACATATTGATCATTATTGTTATGTTTGAGGATGTATAATTTATTTTTCTAAAGATATTTAACAATTAAAATGTTCCATAATGAACATTTTCATGATCAAATTTCATTGATAATGCTTAATCATACAACACATATTCCTACCCAAAACCAAATATTATTGCGAGATCTATGACCAACCACAATTCACACAAATATAAGTTGCATAACAACTCTAGCCATATAGTTATATGATGGTTAAAAAAAATACATTACAAAGTACAAAGAAGGACTCAATAATGAATAGCCATGAAGTTGTTCCAAAACAAATCTAAATATTGGCCTATAACTTGTCGAAGTAGCCTCTCTGCCTCTCTTGTGATATAGACATCTATACAAATATGACTAGTGAATCACCTCCTCAAAAATGTTAGTCTCTTTCCATAGCCACACGTTTGAAAAGATGAAGAGGAAACACGATGCCAATAATTTCTGAAAGGGAATCAACGACTTCAACTAAATCTAATGATGTAATACAATTATTATTAATAAAAATTCGAATTATCTCACAACATTATCCTCAAACTCACCAAACTAGAAAAGGATTGTTTTTTTTTTTAACAAAGTAGCATAGCATGCCAAATTCATAATTGGACATTTAAATAAGGGGATAGCAAATATATCGATAAAAAATTAAAAATCAAATATCAAGTAAAAAATTAGATACCGACAAATTTTCTAAATGTTAATAAATTTATTTTATTCACGAGGGAGAATGATCCCCATATGAATTATTTTAAGCACGATTTCATTGGGCAATAAACGATTCTGACTCCTCCACCAGAGTTCAAAGTATTTTTTAAAATATTTTTAATTTCTCATTTTAGTCGGAGGTATATGCTGCTCAGATTTCATGATCCCATCATTAGTCTTTCAAATAATATACAGATATATCATTTGGCAATAAACTATTCTGACGACTCCACCAGAGTTCAAAGTATTTTTTGAAATATTTTTAATTTCTCATTTTAGTCGGAGGTATATTCCGCTCAGATTTCATGATTCCATCATTAGCCTTTCAAATAATATACAGTTATATCTGGAAATCGAGGGAAAGATGCTGATTAACTCTGACGAGGAATGGTAGTTAAGTGGAAGGCCTATACTGCCCATCAGCTCCTCTGTTTTCACAATTATACAACTCCTGTCGTAACTATAGCATATCTATGACTTCTTAGCCGTGCAAACTTTCCATTGTCACCATTCATACTGGTTTGGATTTCACAGAAGGCATTTGCAGCTTCGCTTCCTTTACCTGACACAGACTGGTAATTTGATTATCTAGAATATGTCGTGCATTTCTTCCCAAATGTTCAATGATTCTTTTATTTGTAAGCGATAACTGTGATGCAAATAGTTAGGTTCGATAGATTTTTTTTCTTTGAATCCCTGGGTTTGCAGTGGATTCTGTCAAGCAACTTTGCCAAGCGGTCACTAAATCAAGCTAGATTTTATCCGAGTTATTATATAAAACTAGATTTGTGGCTTTTTCGTTTTTTCGTTTCTGTTTTAATTATCTGCTAAGGTTTTACATGAATATGTTATATAATGTAAAATATGAAATAAAAATCATAATTTCTGTAGAAATAAATGTTTGTAGATTAAAGGGTCCTACTATGATTGAAATTTATGTCCTCTTTTACCCATTTTTGTTGCAGATCCAATTTAAAGATTTTACAAGTGTTACTCTAATTGAATCTAGCTTAAAATATTTAATGTAGTTTACTTGGAGATATGGGTGTGTGGGAAGCAGCCTTTCAGGATGCTAAATGCTTTAAAAATAAAATCGAGGTCACTGTACACTGCCTGGTAAGCTCAAATGAAAAGTTTTTTCGGAGATATAAGTAATATAGGCCCGTAATTGCAAAGAAGTATCTTGTAAGGTGCTTCAACCGATGTCAGAAGTATATTGGAAATTGAATATATTCAAAGTTATTGCGCCTTGCCCTTCACAAGATCTGTTGCCAGAAGGCAGGGCCAAACAGCAGATGAATGGATCGAAGTTAAGCTTAGCTTAGCTTAGTTTATTTGCCAGTGGAAATTGGAATATAGCGTCAAAAGTGTAGTTGAGAATGAAAAAAATAGTATTTTTCTTGAAGTGTCGTACTAGGTAAAAGCATTATTAGGTTGTGTTTTCTCAAACAAAGGTTCATTCCTTCTTTTGCATCCACGAAACAAAACTTCTATTCTAATGAGTTGCCATGCAGTGTTGAACTCGATAACCCAAGGGGTTCTATACCCTACTAATGTGGTTTTCTGGTGTTACCACCCAAACTAGCAGCCCTTGGGGGGGTGCTATAGGGATAACACAATATGGGAAATGCACCACTGTCACCTTTAACAATCTCCCCTTCACTTTAGGCCAGCTCTTGGAGATCAAGGGGAGTATCCCAATCCTTCCAACTACACACCTCAATATACGTTAGATAGACTAGTGCCTTAGTAGCCAAATGCCTTAAGAATATTCAACCAAGTGTTAGGGCAATAAAGCTATAATATAAAGAGGGTTAAGAGCTAATTATAAGAGTGCTGAGATCTGAAATAAATATGTTACAGCAGAAAATACAAACCAGTACTATGATTTCACCTTTTAAATGAAGAAACAAGTATCTTTTACCGCACAAGAGTGAGATATTGTTGCATAAAGCAAGAACTAATGATATACCTGAATTATACCTTGATTGTATGCTGTAAAATGGACTATCTTGTTGATGTCCAAAGATTCCAGAATCTGATTTATGATAAAAAACATAGAAATTGCAGATTTTGGGTGAGGAAAGGCACTCCAAGAGTGCCTAAAAGCACTTAAAATGACAAATCTTGCGTATTTCAGCTAGGGAAATGAGTAAACCTTGCAAAAACAGCCGAACAATATAAATTGCAAATGCAAATGAATAATATCCAAGCAATTATCTCAAACTTGCAAAAATGGTGGTGAATCCCCTCAGGGTTTCACCACAAATCTCCAAAATGAAATATAATAGCAATGAACCACTTTGGAAATGAATTTCACCATTAGAATGTGTTAGATAAACTTAATAAACAATTCCAAAGTGAAATATGAACTAGGGTAGGGTTAGATTTCACCTTTTAGGGTTAAACCCTAGTTCTAGGGTTTCACCAATTCTGATTTTTATTGCTGTAATTAATTTCTAGAAATGATAAAAAAAACTTAAATCAGCCACAAGAATGTTAGATAAGACAATGAGGCACAATCCAATAGGGCCAATTTTCCTCCTAGGCTTAGAAAATCATCAAATTAGCACAAACCCTTGGACAAAGATGTCTAGAAAGTAAAAGTAAATCGTTAGCTTTATTCTAGACAATGAAATAAATATTTTTGACGGTTTATATCTTCTATATTCTTTTGTATTTTTGTATTATCAAGAAATAATTGGAAATTTACGGTTTTGGTTGGTAAATGTTGGGAGTTAGGGCTTAGCCTTATCTCCACCTAGGGCTTATGGGATCAAGAAGTATGCCCCTCTAAAATTGGTTATCCCCATTTATGGATCATAACTAGAGACTAGGGCCACAAGGCTAGTTGTCTCTTGCTAATCAAGACAAACAATGATAACTAATGCCCTACAAGAAGGGTTTCCCCAAGGGAATAGCCTTCACCAACAAGATCAACAAAAGACTTGAAAATAATACTTGAAACCCTTGCCAAGGAGCATAGAACTAATCAAGACAAGAGACAAGCACTTACCAAATCGTTTTAGGGAAGAAGAGATACAAACCCTAGTCGTCCTCCCTCCAAGTAGTTGATAACTCCTCAATGGATTGATCTTGCTAGTTTATGTAGAATCTTGAATAATCACAGTAGTCTTTAAAATTGCCAAGAAGAATAACCAAGAAAGTTAGAGCCCTAAGAATTGACACCAAGAAAACACCAAGTAAAGATTTTCTATTAAATGGCTCCAAGAATAATCTCCAACAATTCACAACGAAATGAGTGAGAGGATTGCCTATATTTATAGATGAGGCCCTCAACTCCTCTCCATTCTTTATTCCCCAAAATTAGGCCAAGGAATAAAATAAAATGATTCATCATCCACAAAAATCGGAGACTAAGTCAAAAAGTACAATCAAATGATGTTTTACATGTTTAAAACCCTCATAAAGGGGACGGCTTCAACAAAATGTGCTCCAAAAATGCTCAAATAATGTCCATAAATTCTTGAAATACGTCTCCAAAGCTTAACCATGTGCATACCTAAGGTCAAGGTATCTCCATGAACCATGGGAGTGACCCTCCAAGTAAAAAAATGGGCCATAAAACCCCCAATAACAAAAATGACGTCAAGCTTCTAAGAGGGCTGATTTGGCTTTTTTGGTACAATGTTCGACTTGAAAAGACTTGGGGAGGGCTTAAAATGTGGCAAAGAATAATCCTTGGCCACTCAAACTCCAACGTCCACCTAAAAGAAGGGGGGACGGCCTCACCCCGAGCCGAAATAAAACCCCAAAAGTGGATGACTTCTTTAATTTCTCAACAAACCATCAAAAGGTGATCATAAAGTGCTACCACATCAAAGGGGTAAGTGCCAAGTGTTAAAGTTTGCAGTAGAGTGAGTCATTCTCGAAGACTGCCTTGTGTAGGCTGACTTGAGACTTGGAGAAGAGCCTTATTTGAGGCAAGGCAAAAAGTCTTGTGAGCTTTGTATAAGCAAAATCCAAGACAAGAGTATACTGTTGATCAGTCTTATTTGTGACAAGACTGAGTGACCTCATGTGTTGAGGTATTGCCTTGTGTAGGCAAAAGTGGTGTGTGAGGTTCTCCTAAGCCAAGCAATTGACCATGAGTGGAGAACCAGATGGTCACATCCTGAGACAAATGATCTTTCTTATACATGAGATGTAAATGTTGTATATGTGATGAGTTAGTATGATGGCATGTGAGGCCATGGCTGCCATGAAAGACTTGTGATTGTTGGAAGAAAGAAGAAGAGTCGAGCTTGTAGAAAAGTCGAGTTGCAAAGATGAGTTGCAAGTCGAGTCATGCAAAGACGAGTTGTCAAGTCAAGTCAAGTCATAAAGTCGAGTCATGCAAAGACGAGTTGTCAAAGAGTTGAGTTGTCAAAGTCGAGTCATGCAAACTCAGTTGCAAAGCAAAGTTGAGTTGTCAAGTAGTCTGCATGTAAAGTTGAGTTGGTAAGTTAAGTTACAAAGAGGAGTTGTCAAGTTCGAGTTGTCAAAGTCGAGTCATGCAAACTCAGTTGCAAAGCAAAGTCGAGTTGTCAAGTAGTCTGCATGTAAAGTCGAGTTGGTAAGTTAAGTTACAAAGATGAGTTGTCAAAGAGTTGAGTTGTCAAGTTCGAGTCATGCAAACTCAGTTGCAAAGCAAAGTCGAGTTGTCAAGTATTCTGCTTGTAAAGATGAGTTGGTACTGCATGTAAAGATGAGTTGGTAAGTTAAGTTACAAATACGAGTTGACAAAGTCTGCATGTAAAGTCGAGTTGGTAAGTTGAGTTACTAAGATGAGTTATCTTAGTTAAGTCAAGTGATGAAGACGAGTTCCATAGCGAGTTATGGAGAAATAATTATTATTAATAGAACTCCTCAACGCTTGACAGAGTGACATTGAATACTCGTTGAAGACACACCGAAGAAGGAAGCTTCGCTGCTCGTGGGATCTTTGCATCAAGGACAATTTGCTTTCAGGTTTCTGGCTGCAAACTTCTACCAGAATTTGAACTAGCTTTAAAGCTAGATCTGGACAACAAAATCTCATGGTTGTAAGCCTGTGTGGCTCTGGTAAATTTGTATCTGCTCCTAACTCATTCATTTGCTAATAAGAAAGATCATTTGCTGTTTTTTTTCCCTCAAGCTTGATAGTGTTTTTCCAGGGTAAAATCCTTGTGTTATTGTGCATGCTTCTATTCTATTTTTGTTCTTGTATCTCTCCATATTCACTGTGAATAAATTATAAATCAACAAGAATTATTTTTAAGAAATATTATAGATCTGAACCATATTTAAATTTCAACATGGTATCAGAGCCATGGGCGTGTAGTCACTCAGTTTTGCAGCGACCTTGAGCTCACGTAGGGTTCTTGGAGAGGATTATTTAAAGAGCACAGTTCAGATTTGTTGAAAAGTTATTGCAAAGATGACATCGATCTCAGTGAAGGTTGAAGATAGGCTGGAAGGTAAGTATTTTAAATATTTTTGAAGAGGATGATTTGGACAGTTTCGTAATCAGTGTAGTAGAGGAACCTAATTCAAATGCAGGAAGGGAAAACTTTAAGAAGAATCAGGCAAAGGCAAAACAAATCATTTTTGATTTAGTGAAGGAAAATATTATGCCTGTAATAGCTCCTTTAAAGACTACGAAGGGGTGCTTTGACACTCTAACAAACTTGTATGAGAAGAAGGCGCTCAGTCAGAAGAGGGTTCTCAAGAACAGGCTGTGAACTCTTAGGATGGAGAAGGATGATACAATAGCATCCTTCTTCACCATGATCTCACAGATCAGAGATCAGTTACTAGTGATTGGTGTACGAGTTGATGATGATGAATTGGTGCAGACTGCTGTTGATGGTCTCCCACCCTCTTGGTAGGTCTTCCTGTCCGGGGTAAATGCAAGAGAGACTCAGCCTAACTTTGAAAGGTTGTGGCATGATTTCCTTCAGGAAGAAGGTAGGATTCAATGCAAAACTGACTCCTCAAAAGAAGACAATATTACATTGATAGCCAGAACAAAGAAAGGGAAAAGATTCCCTTCTCGAAAGAAATTCTCTATTCAAAAGGAGAAAGATAATGGTGGTTACAAAGGTAAGGAGTTTGACATTCAAGGGTGAGATGCTTTAACTGTGAGAAGAAAGGTCACTTTGCCAGGAATTGTCCCAAATCGAGAAAAGGACATAACGGTAAGTTTCATGTTGCGGCTGTTGCTGAAGAAGAAGGAACTTACAGGAGGAAGCCTAGAGAGGTTTCTAGTGATCAGGAAACAAGAAGAGAATATTACCTTGTTTCATCTCTCACAGGTACTGTGACAGATAGTGCATAATCTTGGTTAGTGGATAATGGTGCCTCTAGGCACATGACATGGAACAAAGATAATCTAGCTAACTATAAGAGTGTAAAATTCTCTTCTCAAGTTGAGCTGGGAGATGATGCGAGCTATGCAATCAAAGGAACTAGCTCAACACCATTTCAACTAGATTCTGGATTTATGTTGCATATTGAAGATATCTTATATGCTCCAGGATTGACGAAGAATCTTATCTCAGTTGGGATTCTGGAGGATAAAGGTCACAGGGTGATCTTCATGGAGAAGAAGGCTCTTTTATGGTCTAAGGATACAGATCTTAGTTCAACCATTGTTATTGGAATCAAAGAAGGAGGACTTTACAAAGTCCCAGGGCACATTCAGGCACTAGTTCACAACACTGTGAGTTCTTGCAAACTGTGGCATAGGAGGTTTGGGCATCTTCACTTCAAAGCGCTTCTCGGACTTTAGAAGATGGTGAGTGGTATGCCTACTTTTCAGTTTAATCATAATAGTATTTGTAAAGGTTGCATGCTAGGCAAAAACATAAATAAGTCTTTTCCAGTCAACAATTTTATTAAAAGGGAAAAAGTGATCTTAGAATTGATTCATTCAGATGTATGTGGGCGTATGTCCACACCTTCATTAAATGGGCATGTGTATTATGTGATTTTTATAGATGAATTCTCTAGGAAGTCATGGATATACTTCATGAAAACAAAGAATGAAACTTTTAAAAAGTTTCATGAGTTCAAGGCTTTAATTGAAAATCAAACTCGAAAATACATTAGAGTCCTGAGATTAGACAATGGTGGTGAGTACGAGTCTCACCAATTTGAAGACTTCTGCAAGGAAACATGAATCAAGAGACAACTTACAATTCCATATAACCCCCAACAGAATGGGGTAGTTGAGAGAAAGAACAGAACTATTTGTGAGGCAGCTAAAGCAATGGTGTGTGATCAAGATATTTCTACTTCTCTTTGGGGAGAAGCTGCAAGTACTGTTGTTTACATCCAGAATAGAAGCCCTAATGGTATTCTGGGAAATGAGACTCCAGAGGAAGCATTTATAGGTGAGAAACCAGATGTGGGGCACTTAAGGATCTTTGGGTGTCCTGTTTACATTCATGTGCCAAAAGATAAGAGAACCAAAATGGAACCATCAGGTAAGAAAGGAATCTTTGTGGGGTATAGTGAAACATCCAAGGCCTACAGGATCTATATACCTAGTGAAAGACATATTGAGGTAAGCAGGGATGTCTCATTCCATGAAGAAGATGCTTTTAAACGTTCCAAAGAATTGCAGCTTGATACAGAGATGGAGGATCCTGAAGCTTCTTAGGTATAGGTTTCAGAGTCATCCAGTTAAGATATGCAGAGGGAGGAGTTAGATGAGCCACTAGATCTGGATGATCCTGTGGAACCTATAGAACAGGTAGAGAGACCTTTGGATGCACCTCAGTCTAAGAGGAAACTTGCCTGGTGTAGAGAGATTATGCAGGAAGCAAAATCACATGGTTCTCCATCAAGTACATTCAGGGAAAGTAAAAGACCTCAAAGGTTTGCTAGCTATGTGACACAGATGTCTCAGATTAGTAATGCAAAACCCACCACATTTGAGGATGCTGCTCAACAACAAGTATGGAAAGATGTCATGATGGAAGAATATCAATCCATCATGAAGAATGATGTGTGGTAAGTGGTTCCCAGGCCAGAAGGAAAATCAATGGTCACCTCCAAATGGTTGTTCAAGATTAAGCATGCAGTTGATGGAAGTATTGAGAAATACAAAGCGAGATTTGTGGCTCGTGTTTTTTCTCAAAAGGAAGAAATTGACTATGATGAAACATTCACACCTGTTGCAAGGTACAGTTCCATCAGGACCATCATATCCCTCGCTTCAGTTTTGGGTTGGAAACTTCACCAGATGGATGTTAAAACAACATTCATCAATGGTCAAGTTGAGGAAGAGGTATATATAGAACAACCAGGGGGATTTGTGATTCATAGGAAAAAATCACATGTGTGCAAATTGAGAAAAAAATTGTATGGGCTTAAGCAGGCACCAAGGGTGTTGAAATAATGTAACTGCGAAGAGCATTCTTATTATTTTGTTATTGGATTAAATCCCCATTGAGGATTAATCATGTCATTATTATTATTGGATTAAATCCCCATTGAGGATT
>JZKD02S1636302.1:750077-761130 GCA_000966675.3 Picea glauca
TACATCATCTTCATTTCTGTTCACATGACGATGCACCCAACACTTTGGGATTTCACACGTTCACCTTGTGCTCAACCACAGGCATGTCTAACTCAACAGATCGCCTTTCCCACTGAATAATCATCTGGAGTTCTTCTCAACTCTTTGAATGGAGGAGGTCATCTCTACGTTCCTAGCTCTGTCTTAGGCAGGAACCACGTACCCTTCTTAGGGGCTTTCTCTCAGGTTTGTAAGCTGAGAGAAAGACTCACATAGCTGCAATGATCCACATCTCACAGGTTTGTAAGCTGGAGAGTGTCTCACATAGCTACATTCAACAACACTCCCTCTCAGCTAGGGAGACATTCTTCATCATGCCAAGTCTCACACGGATGTACTCTGAATTTTGTTTTGGCTGAAGTCATCAATACTCCCTCTCAACTATGAAGGCATTTTTCACCAAGTTAGTCTGGTGCAGATGTCTGTAATTTGCTCATGTGTAGGAAGGTACTGCATGTGTATGATTTTCCTCTGCATCATATCTTTGATATAAGGATATTTCATCTCATCGTGTTTCGATCCATCAGGAAACATTAGGTTCTCAAGGAGCTTTACACACGACTCTTGGTTATCATCATAGGAAATGGGCGACGAAGGTACAAGCATTCGACTTCGACATAGAGTATGTCAAGGGAAAGAAGAACATTGTGGCTGATGCACTATCGAGGAGACCTGCGACATGTTCTTTGATGGAGATTTCAGCAGATTGGAAATCCCACTTGTGAGTGGAATATTCCAAGAACAAGTTTGCTTGTGAGGTTATGGATGGGCAGATACAGGATGACAGGTATAGGGTCATTGACGATGTCATATTCTACAAGGACAGAGTCTACTTGGTGCCAGATTCGAGGCTCAAGAAGAAGATCCTCACAACAGTTCATGATTCACCACTAGCAAGCCAATAGGGGTTTTTCAAAACCTACAGACAGATTAGGGAGAGGTTCTCATGAAAGGGCCTCAAACAAGACGTTATGAGACACATCAGTGAGTGTGTGACTTGCCAACAGAACAAGTTAGAGCATACTCTTCCAGCCAAGCTACTTCAACCACTCCCTATTCTAGAGCAGAAATGGGAAAGTATATCGATGGACTTCATCACAGGCCTACCGAAGGTCTAGGGTAAGGACTGTATCTATGTAGTGGTCGACTGGTTGACCAAGTTTGCTCACTTCCATGCCATACCGACAGAGTACAACGCAGTTCAGGTAGCCGAGCTATTCTTTAGGGAGGTCTTCAGACTTCATGGGTTGCCGAGGAACATCACCAGTGACAGGGACAGTTGGTTCATTGGGACATTCTGGAGAGAGTTGTTTAGGTTGGTAGGGACAGAGATGACACCCAACACCAACTATCACCCTCAGACAGATGGGCAGACCGAGATTGTCAACAAGTGGGTTGAAGGATATTTGAGGAACTATGTAGGTGGACATCAGAGAACATGGGTCAAGTGGCTACATTTAGGAGAACATTGCTACAACACCACTTTCCACATGTCCATTGGTATGACACCCTTCCGAGCATTATACGGATATGATGCTCCCACTTTGGTAGACTTGGTTTTCGGGGAGAGCAAAGCTCCCAAGGCCAAGGATTGGGTCATAGAGAGTCAGGAGATTCTCAAGTTGTTGAAAGAGAATCCGCGGACGACACAGAACCGACAGAAGATGAGTGCGGATAGGCATAGGATAGAGCGCAACTAATCCCACATTTCATGCCTTTGAATCAAGTTCTATTTACACAACTCCTTCCCTGCCAACCTAGGGATCATGCCTTGTGCACCAATGGGTATTTTGAAACACCAAATACCACACCTCAAGTCCCTGTTAGCTTTTGGGGTAGCTCGGACATGTACTTCTGCATTGGCGGTGCCTAGCATGCGGAGGTGTCCGAGCAATACTCTCTAGATATCAACTTTATTGTTTAAGTGGCTTTTATTTATTGACTAAAGTGAATTTTTATAAAGTTGAGTGACTTAAGTGATTTAAGTCATCTCAATGAGAGATTAAGTCATAGCCCTTGATCTCAAGAGATCAAGATTAGATCTTGATCGTTGATCACTTTGGAGATAGGGTTTTAGTCATTAGGAGATTGTAAAAGCAGATCTAAGGAGAGTGAGAGGCACGCAATCAGTGCATAGGAGCAAGATGGAGGCTTGCTCATGTACTTGTGTCACACATTGTGTGAGGAGGTGAGAGAGTCACATACACAATGTGAGAGACTCACAGAGAGCGTGAGGGTGTGAGAGACACATTGCGCTGAGAGGAAGAGGGCGAATTTGCAGCTGGAGGAAAGTCCGATTTTTCGGGGCCGAAAAAGCAGGACCGATTTTTTAGGGCCGAAAAAGCAGGGCTGAAAAAGCAGCTGAAAAGCAGGGCCGAAAAAGCAGGCCGCTTTTGCTGGGCTGTAAGAAATTTTTGAATTAGCTGCTGTAATTTTTTCTTCCTCTGAAGCCAATAAAATCCTCTCACTTACTGGTTTTTCCTTCGGGGTTTTATCTAGGGGCATTGCCCAGAAATATCCGTGTTCAAATGTGTGTGCTGTTTATGATTCCACTGTGCATTTTTAATGGTTAAAACTCAGCTGTAAATTTTCTGCATAGTTTACAAAATTTATATCAGCAGTAGATTAAATTCTGAGTTGTTAAATTATTGACATAAAATTTCTGATTGTTGGGTTTCAAGAAATTTAACAGTCCCAACCTCTGCACAGGCCTTAATAATTCCAAGAGAGATGACTGGAGAGTTCTTGCCATGCCTTCCAAATCTATGTAAAACCAAGGAGGCCCAAGGAGCCATAAATCAAAATATCAGTGGCAATGGGCATTGAAAACCACATTTGCCAATGTTAGTTGGCCCCTTATTCCGTTCTTTTGCCTAGCTGTTTGAATTCTAAATCGGATTAAACCTGCCAAGCTGCACTATCACTTTGAGTCCTAATAATTGATTTAGCTGCCATTGCTACTCTATAAGACTGTATGTCATCCCCCCCACTCCACATTGGTACTTTTCTAAGGGGAAAATGTTCCAAGATACCAAGGGAAGACAATTTTTACCTCTGGGTTTTCTCTGTAAATAAGTCTGCGACTCTATTTCATCCACCCCACTCCAGTTGTCAAGATGCGTGACACCACCATAAGCTTTCCTGCCGATGTCTACATTTCCTTTTCAACGCTTCAATATTTCTAACTTTTTTTTCTAGTTACAAGTCTTTATAACATCTTTGCTAAATACTTTCCATCGACATTGCCAGCATGACATTGTTATTTTATTATTTTTGTGTTCACTGATTCTAAATCTGAAACTTGATGGATATTATAGGTAGCAAATGATGTCACACTCAAGGGATTTTACAAGGCATCTGCAATTGCTTCTGACCTTATTTGTGGTACTGCTTTCTCATTCAAGGGATATAAATGCTGGACTCACCAGCACTTATGTTCGGCCTCAGTGGGCATCTCCTGATATGCCCCTTGATAATCCAGCATTTGCAATACCTAAGGGTTACAATGTTCCACAACAGGTATATGTTGCAGAGCTAACAGCTGTCTGTATTGCATGAATACAAGGGTCATATTTGTACACCATGATTTCATCTTTTACAATGTTTCTTTTATTGAAGTGCACACTGCTTAGTTTTGGAGGAATAGCTTTGTCATTGTAACTCAAAAGTCCTTCGTAGAGTTTAGAAATTTGTTATTTAGTTATCTACAGACAAAAAGTTTATCAAAATAACAATTTAAAGCGGAGGCTAAAGTCCTCTGCATTGTCACCCAAGACTTCAAGCTATGAACTCAGAGTCGTTCTCAGCAGTTGTCTCATTATGTCATATGTATCAGAAAGTATGACTTGATGCTATTGTTAGGACTGTTGTTTACTTAATTCTATTGTTAAGGGTGTTATTAAAATGTTGAACATATTTAGGATGATTTATTTTTTTATCTTGGATACATATCTTTTTTCAATCAACAGAAATACTTACCATGATAGACATTATTTGAATTTTAAAGGAGTTTGTGATTCATTTTTTCCAAATTCTAAGCACTGTCATGTAACAGTTTATGCTTGTTATTCATGACTTGGATTTTTTTTGTCTTCTATCTATGATCAAGAGTGAACCTATGACTAGTGTGTTACTAGAATGTTTTGGCCAACCCCAAATATAGCCATTCCAAATATTTCACATTACTCTGGAGGTTTAATGCCTGAACCAAGAAATAGAAGTTCACTGCTAGATGAGTTGTAAATGTTGTCAAAATAACAAACTTTATCTATTGAATATCATCAGCTTGCTCATCAACAAAAATCACTGACAGGGGGGTAATTAGTGCACATGTACGTGTCATTAGTGTACATGTGTGCATTACATGTCATTTACATTGATTAACTTATGCAAGTAATTAATGCACAAGTATGTGTCATTAGTGTACATCTATGCGTTATGTGTCATGTACATTGGTGACCCAATGTGTTCCCAACATACATGATGCAGCGCACATGACACACATGTACACTAATGACACATACATATGTGCATAATTAACACATCCCTCGTAATTATTACATGACCATCTTAATGCATTACCACTCTTATCATATGTGAATAACTATGGTCCTCAAGTAATGGCTAACAATAATTGTTTACTATTCTTGAATGAGGGTCTTCTAATACAATTCTTTGCTTTATAACACTCAGTTCTTGTGCAACCATTATCCCGAATTCAGAGTTATTAGCAAATAGTTTTAAACGTGCTTGATGGTACAAGAGGATGGTTCTAGAGCTTGTTTCTTGAATTTTAAGGTTATGCTTGACAAATCTAACCATCTGGGAACAATGGCATTGTATCTTAACAGGTGCATATAACTCAAGGTGATTATGAGGGTAGGGCTATTATTGTGTCTTGGGTGACTCCTTCAGAGCCTGGATCCAGTGAGGTGTTTTATGGCAGAACAGAGCATAATTATGATCATTGTGCAGAAGGATTAGTAACACAATACACATTTTACAACTATACGTCTGGTTTCATTCATCATTGTCTTATTGATGGCCTTGAGGTAATGTATTTCCCTTGATATGATTTGATGCTTTTATACTTTTATTATCATTCTATAAGGATTGGACTGAAGAGCACTGTAAATTATTGCACATACTTCAATGAGAAAAATGAAGGTGACTATAAATGATAGGAAGAAATAAATTAACTACTTAAATAAATCACTGTTTAGACAAAGTACAAAAGATTGAGATAAAGAAACATTATTGCTTTATTTTCAAAGATAGATTACAACCAATAAATTACATGTATACAAGAGGTTTTGTCACCTAGATTATCCAATCACTGGGATACGAACAAAGGTCATTAGACCATCCTAATTTAACCCCGGACTGTTGAGCTCACGAGAGATAAATGAGGATCGAATGGAATCAACCAGCAAACCCTAAATCAACATAAACCATAAACACATAAAGAGAAGAGAAGATGAACGCATGAACAAGAAAAACACAAGATGTAGGTGCCCGTAGGTTAAAGAATCACATAAGAGAGCATTTAGTTCATGACCAAATAATATATTTGTTCAAATGAGGGTGTGTGTATTTATACACACTCTAAGGTGTGGCACTCTCCCCAAGAGGGGTTATGGGCCTGGTAATCTAGGTCAGCCTTAACCACGTAGAGATAATATGATATAGAGTTTGACTAGATCGTCTTTTTAAGCCAAAACCATAGACACACTCAAAATACACACAAGGTAGGTTGGCCCATGGCTTTATGTGAAGATTGCACACCATCATTTCAACATCCCCTCTTAATTTGAGCATGGGTCGTGGAGAAAGATCATGAAGTGCAAATGAAGGAGTGGGCATACCCAACTCAAGAGAAAGATGGTCGTCGCTGAAATATAAAAGAGAGTGGGTTTGTGATTAGCCAGCTCGAATACAAAGGTGGATGGGTGAATGAATACCCAACCATCATCAACATGGAACTGCTCAACTCCTTAACAAATGGCACCACTGAACTGCTCATCCTTTGGGGGAATACGATACTAATGTGTATGAAAGAAATGTTGTAAAGATGCATAAATACAAGAGAGGGAAGGTACAAAACTGAGTGGGCATACCCAACTCAATGTAGTGTCAACTGTAGCTGGAAGAAGAGACAGTGGGTTTGTGATTACCCAACTTGATACAAATGTGGACCCAATCATTTGTTGGAAGAATGCTACCACTGAATTGCTCATCATCTGGGAGAATACGACACTGAATTCCCCATCCAATAAGGAAATGTTGGAAGGAACACCCTGTATAAGAGAAGAGGTGGGGGTATCCAACTCTAATAAGATCAGCCATATCTGAAATGAGAATATGAATACCCAACTCCATACATGTGAGAGAGCTCGAACGCAATTGAGGAAACTCAAATACAACCAGGGTGTGGGTGTGTGAATGCCCAACATAGATGCACATGAGAGAGAGCAATGTAGAAGGAAGCTCAAATACAAGATGACATTGGGTTTATAACTACCAACTATACACAAAGGGTGGTTGTGACCAAAATACCCATGAGAGTGGGTTTGTGAATACCCAACCCAGATATAACTAGAAGTGAAGGCATTTGAGATACAAGTGAGATAAAATAAGATAAGATAATTTTATTAATGTCCAACAAATGACCATTGAAGTAGGTCAATGGGACTGCCAAATACAATGATGTTAATACAAAGTGGGAGCACAAAGACGACTCCTATAAAAAGCAAGATGCAAAAAGTAAACTATTGATCTAAGCTAAAGTCTAAGAACCAAACTTTGGAAGTAGAGAGCATGTCTAGAAGAAATGTGGAATTGTACAATGGGCATGGATCCTGTTATTGCACGGATTGTAGGTTGGGCAAAGCCCGACCCAATCCAGAAATGTGGGACAACTGTGGGAATACCTACCCACTGTCACCTCAGATAGGTACTTCCCTTGCTTTCGAGATGATGTGATCACCTCAAGGGCGGAATCCCCCGACCCAATCCAGAAACGTGGGACAACTGTGGGAATACCTACCCACTGTCACCTCAGATAGGTACTTCCCTTGCTTTCGAGATGATGTGATCACCTCAAGGGCGGAATCCCGGTGACCCTAGGGGGATTGAGACGGAGGATGGAGAGTTAATGAGAGGAACCCCTTAGGACAATGATGGAAGAAGGATGGGAGCTTGATAATGAGTCTTGTCGATGGAGGATGGTTGCCAAAGACTTGAGTACTTGCACCGGAGTTTTACACCTGCCTGAAACAAGACAAATAATCGAGATACAAGCCTAAAGATCAAAGGGACAAGCAAGTGAAGCTTGCTGTCCTAAATTGCAGCAGTAAACAAATGTATATGTCAACAATGAAATATGTTACTGCAGAAATAACCATCAAAAGCATCAAATATTTATTGGACAATGAAGCACTAAACAACTAGATAAATTTCCCATACTTTAGCACAAGCTTTGATGGTCAATTAGGGCTGCTAGATGATGTTTTCAGAAGTCTATTAGAGCAGCCTTATGGCTGTAGAAAAAATTTGCTACAGAAGCAAATTCCAACCATGAAAATTGACAAGTAAACCGTCGAAAAGATAGACAATGAGCAGTAGAATAAGAGTACAAGTTTACAAGTAATTTCAACGGTTGGCAAGTGAGTTATGAGTAAAAGAAGAGGTTTTCTACAGCCCTAATGGCTGTAGCATTAAATTTATAACAAAAACAAGATATCCTTGGCTAAGCTAGGCACTCTAGTGGCTCAAGCAAGCTAGTAAAGCATAGAGTTGATTCCAATTTAGACAAATTCAATATCTCGTAAAATCGCGCATTCCAATGCAAGTATTTTATTTCTCCAATGCAAAAATAGATTAGTGCCTTGCCAATGGGTTATGGAATCTTGGGTTTAAGGGCTAGGTTTGCAACTCCTCTAGGGGTTGTTGCCGTCCTTATACACACTTGCAAATGTGAGCTAAGTCCTAGGGGATTTGCGCCCCACTTCATCAGAAAACTTTAGAAAAACAAAAAATTGAAGGAGTGGGGCCCTCTCTCTCTTGGTGTGCCCTCCTAAGCCTTCCGACTCATCCTTTGTACTTGGCCCACACCCTCCACCTCACTCCACCTCACCCAAACCCTAGAAATGCGCCCCCCTCCTTGAGATCTTCACTTGTGCTTGGTGGTGGACACTTGGCTTTGATCCAAGAGGGGTAACTTTGCCTCTCCAAGTATAAATGAAGGCCCTCTCACCCTCATTTCCAAACCAATTCTTGTGCAATTGTTATGCTACCAAATTTTCTCCTCACACTTCTCATCTCTCCCATCTTGCTCTCATCATTCTTGCTCTCACATTTGGAGAGGAACTTGTAGCAATTAGTTGCTGCAACTTCCTACTTGGTAATAGAAAGAGCTTTGGAGGACATTGGTGTATCAAAGATTTGTCTTGGTGTATTTGAGATCGGAGGTGATATTGTTTCTTGTTCAAGCTTTCTTAATATATAGAGTAGATGTCCCAAGCAAACTAGTTTGCTTGGGTAGGTTTGCAATAGTGTTGTTGTAAAACCTATATGAGTAGAATAGTGGATATTTCAAATTAGTTTGTTTTATTTATCTATCTTACTCATCTTTGCTCTTATCTCACAGATTGTTTCACAAGTTGCAGGTTATCTCAAGGGTTTGCAAGGCGTTGGAAGCTTGCCTTCATAACCCAACTTGAACCTCCTTACTTTCTAGCATTAATTTTCTGTTCATACATTTCAGAAATTTGGGTTTGCTAACATCTTAGAATAGGTCATTCAATCATTTTATTTGCTGAAATTTTTATGTAGAAAATTTCTGTGTAAAAACAAAAATTTTCTTTGACTTTTTGTGTGTTTTGCAGCATTTCTAGCAAACAATAGCTTGCTGTTTTTTTGCAGATTCTCGCCAGTACAAGGGGAAGTGCTGCCCAAATTTGGTCACAAAACACTCAAGGAAGGCCTCACCTTGTTGGGTAACAATACCCATCTCTTCTCTCTCATTTTCTAGCATTGTAGCAAGCCCCAGGGAGTCCCTAAGAGGCTTGCATTCTTGTCAATAATTTTCTGCAATTTGTAATTTAGTTTAGTGCCTACATCTTGGTGTGAGCTTGGCTTAGCCAACCCCCAAAACCTTAAGGCTAGGATAACCTTTTAATTTTCTGCAATTTTCCTTTTATTGTCTGCCCCATTTGTCATTAGGACAAGGCTGTGTGGCTAGTTAATTTTCTGTTTTTACTTCATTCTTTTCAACCCTCTTTGGCATAAAATATGAAGGCTTGCCTCCACCTTGTGCCATTGTAAGTGGTTTGCTTAGTGTAGTTTTACTTTTCAAGCATTTAAATTTTATTTGTTGACTACACCTTGGAGTGAGCTTGGCTTAGCCAACCCCCAAACTTGTATGGCTAGTTTAATGGTTTACTTCTAATGTGTTTAATGGGTTAAAAATTATTTAGAAGTAGAAGTAACACACATTAATGCTAGCTAGGGCCCATGGAGGTATATTAATACTATCTTAGTTTCTTGTTTGCAAGATTTATCATTTCAAGTACTTGTTTCTAGTTCATAATCTTTCACAAACACTTTTATCTTATTGCAAGTATCCTGGGCATGGCTCAAGTGGTTTTAGGCAACTTATTCTTTCATTTCTTGCAAGTTATTGTTCAAGCTCTTTTCATGCTTTTTCAAGTTATATCTTGTGGTTATGCACTTTCGATATTTGCAAGCATTTCAATTTTTGTTTTTGGTTCAAGCACCTAACTTTTGGCAAGCAACATCTTGCCCAACACTTAACACTAGCTAAATCTATCCTAGTTTCATAGGCCTAAAATTTATTAGACTTAATAGGGCACTCATTACTGACCCAACTTTGCCACTTAAACGGGGATTGAAAGGAAGCAACGGAAGGTGATAGGTCGGGGATGATCTCGTGGCGCTCAACGTCCTTTCCGGGAGTACTTCTTTCCTTGGGTTGACCTGTGGAGTTAGGGTGGGGCCTTGTTTGCCTCACTTCTTGAGCACCCAACAACTACTTGGTACAAGAAGGGGGAGTCTTGAGGTTGACACTTAGTTAGGATTCACCTTTAACTTCATAAATTCAATAATCCTTAATCCACTTTCAACCTTGGGACATTTACTTGGCATTTACATCTTTGTGGTTGACATTTAGATCTTGCAAGCTATCACTTCTCATTTACATTTTCATGCAAGTTTATCTGAATGTTGTGGATGAATAACTGGGTGATCTTTAAGTTGCGCCCTTGGCCCTTGGAGGCTTCTTTTAAGCATCTCATTTCCTGTTTAAGTTGTGTGTTGATATATTGGATCAACCCTCCTTGAAGTTGCGCATCCTTTTTTTGTGTATTTTGGTTTGCCATTGAAAGCAGTCACATAGAGTGTGCATCCTTTGGAGGCACTCTATTGTTGAGCATGCTGGCTTGATGTGTTGGTAATCTTTTCATTTCAAATATCTTCATTTCCTACACAATCAAGTAATTGGGTTAGTGTTTGTATCTTTGTTATTAATTGTATCTTTCATGTATCTTATGTTTAGTTGTATCTCCTAGATTTCATTTTGTAACTTTGTATCTAATTGTTATATATTGGTATCTAATCTTGTAGTATTGTTTCTGTTCTTATTCATTTGTAATCTTTGTAATCTCGTGTAATTTTGTGTAATCAATCTCCCTCAAACTATAGTTGACCCCTTTCCCAACCTTAGGCACTAGTCTTAGTTGTCCTAGGGAAAGACTTGTCTCTCATTTAAATTGTTGCACTTTTGCATTGCTGCCTTTGCATTTAGGCTAGATCTTTCCCCCTAACCTCTTAACTAATTGAAAACAACTCCTAGAATTAATCTCTAATGTCGCATAGTAACTAGGGTTTGTTGAGATTTGGATACCTTGGAAAGTGGTCCCCATGTGCTTATGAGTCTCTAAGCACAAAGGGGGAAGACTTTTACCCTCATACTTTACTTTATGATTCTAATTTCACT
>JZKD02S1636303.1:54982-102726 GCA_000966675.3 Picea glauca
GGAAATATTATTTATTATCATCCTTTTCATTGGTTGTCCTTGCACATTGGTCTGAGTGTTTTCTTCTCGGTATCTTACTTGGCTTGTCCATTTTTTCTTGTAGTAGGGTCTGCATGTGAAGCTACTATTCACTCCTTGCATTTTCTTTTCTTTATATCAAAAATAAATAAATAAACATTTTCTCATTTTGCAGTATGGAATTTTCTCTTTTGATTACTTTGCATTGATTTTGACACATGTGGAGAGATTACATTTCATTGAAATTGTAGATATTGCATTGGAAAATTTGCATTTAGAAGCATACCATCTCTTTGAAATTCAATATTAGTGCTGAGAAATGTTATATATATATATTATATGTTGAGTCATAATACCATCATTTTCATGACCAAACCTCTTGAGTAAACAAATGCCATTAAAATTCATGTTTATTAATTAAAATTGATTAGAAACGATTTAATTTTTTAGGGTGCACAAACAAGTATAGGACATAGGGCCTTGTATTAGGATTTTGTGAGTAAACTTCTCCAAGGCTATTAAACTAAACATATGTTTCTAAATAGGGAGTGGTGAAACCCATTGTGTAATTAGTGACGCCAGGAGGCTCCACTCACACTAGAGTTAAGCACGAGGTTGCATGAAGTCGGTTGCAGAGATATCCCTCTAATACCCTCTTAGAGTCAGAGATATTTTTGGGGTTCTATTCATATTTGGAGGTCTTGCTAGTACCTTTACCTCTATGAGAGGTGGTGATTTCAATATTTCATTCCTTGTTGCCCTTCCCATATCGTGTACCGGAGTTATGATTGTTCACCTACACATCATTTATATTGTGGTGACCCTAGTTGCTTTACATAGGTAGCCACATAGCTTACTTGCAGGGGTTATTTTGCAGGTATCGTGAGTCAGATAAGGGTTGGAAAACACACAACCTTTATGGAGGATTACCTCTTCAGGGGGATCTGACTAACTGCACTGTTAATCCCATGAGGGCCCTTATAACTGATTCTAATACCTTCAATATTTTGAAGGGAGTTTCAGGCCCCTCTTGGGTGAGACATACCTACTCTAGTGAGGGAGGCCCATTTTCAACCACTATATCCTATTTGTGTGCATTGGCCTTTTTGCTTTATTTTGGTGTGCTCTCTGATTATTAGTTGTCCCTATGATTTGTTTTTATATCTCGAGTCTCGATTCATCATGGGACAATACCAACATCCTTACAGGTATCGTTGTTTTTCTAAATTACCACTGCATCTTGAGTCTTTACCGAAGTTTCCTTCTAAAATGGGTAAAGTTAATAAACATGGTATATATATGTCCACCTCCCAGACTTGTGATCATTTAGTTATGAATACTGAGTCAAACCTGAAAGTCACAGGGAATCCCTCGACTCTATATATTCTATGATTAGTGGGATCCCTTTGATTCCTTCAACCTCGACAGTTGGGGTGTCATAGATCCCTGCCTCTAGTGCTACCCAACCCGTGGGTTGTACTTGACCCGGGTTCTACTTGACCCATAGGAATGAACCATTTCAGATATATTTTTGGTACACCATGTTACAATTATCAGTCAATACCTTCGGTCTCTAATCCCTTTTCTTTTGGTATTCCCAACATGACGTCATAACTCTCATCCTTCATTACAGTGGCTACTGCGAATCCTATTTTTGGACCTAGGGGCATGGATCCTCTATATGCTCCTCTCTTTTTTGGTGGAGGCCATATTCCCCAAACAAATCCTATAGTTGGAGGTTTACCTCATTTTTCTTCTGGGCCTAATACTAGTCTCAATGCTCCTGGATGGAGTGATCAACAGGGAAGACAAGTCACTTCCTATATTTCGTCCTTTATCCCCTCTTCCTCCATGTTGATTCTGAAAAACACATTTATTATGGTGAATCCCCCTCTATCCTCTGAAGTTCCATCTGGAGGGAGTTAGTTTCACACTATGGGAAACCCCTAGCCTGAAGCCCCTTCGACTGGGGGCAATGTATATAACCCTCATTATGTCGCTTTCGCAGGTATAGTGCCCATACAAACTTTCATGAATCAATTTGCAGGAGTATATTATCCTATCGAACATGGCCATGGAATATACTAGAACCCTATATGGCCTACAATCCATCATCATCAATATTTCTTGGGAGCATGGGTTCAGACGTTGCAACCCTGGATCCCTTTTTGGGCTACGCTTAATATGCCATATTTTTCAAAATTAATGAATGAACCTATGTGTCATGATCTATTATGTTCCCCCATCCCCACCAAGCTTCATTTGAACATTCCAAACTTCTAAGGCAAGACTCGCGAGGATCTGGGTGATCATATCACTACTTTTCATCTTTGGTGCTAGTCTAACTCCCTGAATGACGATTCTATTCATTTGAGGTTATTTCAATGCACCATCATGGGGGTCGCCATGAAATGGTACATTGAGCTACCGGGGGGATTATACAAAAACTTTAATAAGATGGTTTTGGTCTTTCTCAACCACTTCCAGTTGTCGGTTTGTTACGATGTCAACATAGAAATTTTGTTAGCCTTCTTCCAATATAAAGCCACACATATATCAGACCATATCCAAGAGTGGCGTAGATGAAAGAGGTTGATCAAATCCTACATTCCTCCAAAAATTTTGTTGGAGTGGTTCCTTAAGTCCTTATTACCTTATATTTTGAAGGATGTCTCTAAATCTAGAGAACATCTGAGGAAGAAGAGTTTTTCAAAGCCCAGCAATTGGACCTCATATATGTTAAATATGGGATTTTGTATGAAATTATTCCTGACATTCCAGGGTAGAACTATGACCCTAGACAAAATATTGGGCCTCATGTTGATGGCATCATAGGCTCTACAAATTCTAAGTCTATAGATTTGGTGATGAATTAGTTAAAATATTTGTCTCTAATGTATCTTGTAGTAGGATAAGCTTCGATTTCATCCTCCACTCCCATTCAGTCGACAGATGCGCATTCTGTACAGTCATTGGCCAACCCAAATGGTAACCAAAAAATGGGAGGGAATAAAAGGAAAATACGAGGTAATAGTCGCACGGGTGGAAAAAATAATAATAAATCCAAGGATGACACTAAAAATGATAGATCGAATAATAATGTTCGGTATGGAAAGAAAGAAAAATGGAAGGTGAAGTTTCCTTGTAAAATTTGTAAAGATGGTCACCTTACCCACCTATGCCCCAAAATTGAGGAAGGCCCAAGGATTTTATCGTAATCACCCACTATGCTGACAAATCCATTTCCACATAATCAACACATGGCCTCGGGGACCTCCAACACTAGAAATGTGTTGAGCGAGAGTCAAAACCCCTCGGCACATGAAGGTGTCCATGTTTGTGTCAATATGGTCAAGTATCATATTGATGTAGCCATGCAATATCATGATTACGGTTCTTCATAGACTATTGTAGGTCCAGAGTCTCCTCCTCCTCTTGATTACGGTTCTTCACAGACTATTGTAGGTCCAGAGTCTCCTCCTCCTCTTGATTATGGTTCTTCACAGACTATTGTAGGTCCAGAGTCTCCTCCTCCTCTAGAAACACCCTTACATATCAAAAATCCGGAACCCCTGCCTTATATTCTGAAAGGATTACTAAAGCGCTTTTCCCACACTCTTAATGCCAGAGATTCCCAGAACTATTCGATTGTTGAAGGTATGGGTCAAACCCCTTGTGCGATGTCGACTTTGGAGGTGCTCCAGATGTGTCCTTAATAGAGGAACACCTTGTTATCTGCATTAGGATATCTAGACCCATGTGGCTTGAAGTTTATTAAGTTTGACGTCACGTGTTTTAGGCCTCGGTTACCTGACCACGTGGCCTTTAAAATCCATGTGGAGTACATGAAAATTACCATCAAATGCAGTGTAATTGATGAATTTGTTGCGATGTGCGTGATGTCCCTAACCTATTGGAAAGCCATTGGCTCTCTGACTCTGTCCCAATATATGACTATGTTGACAGCTTTTTATGGGAGTTGTTTTTGACCCCACATAATTCTTCTCACGTTTCTAGTCCAGTTAGGTGGAAAGATAGTGGAGGTTGATGTCGAGGTGGTTGATGCACCCCTCAACTACAATTTACTACTAGGGAGTAATTGGAATTATGTCATGACAACAATCATGTTGTTTGTTTTCTTCACATTATGTTTCCCTCATAAAGGGTAAATAGTGACGATTGATCAATTTTTCTTTGTGCACTCCTAATGCATCAATTGGAACTTTGGTCCCTGTGATAAAAAAAATCAGCAGGAAATTGAGGATGTTGGTGTTAGAATGTATTCCTCTCGCATGGGTAGATTTGATTTGATGGCACCAATTCACCATATTCATGCCATTTCTAGTGAGTCTTCGTCGTTGATGAGGTCCATTCCTTTCCAAACTTTGTATTTCAACGACCCTTGGACCCTACCTTCCCCAAATATGGAGTACAAAGGTCATTCTCACATTGGAATGGCAATGCCATTGTCAGCTGCAGAAGTTGCATATCAGTCTATTCTTGATGTTGTTGCTGACCTAGATCCTTTCTCCTTGCAAAAAAATGAGGTGGATCTTGTTTTAGATCATGTATGGGTCATCCAATATTCTTGTTCGTATGATTGAATCGACAATACTTTACCCTTGAATGAATCCATCTTAGAGGCTATCTATGGTCCTGATAGGCCTTGGCACGATATGCATCATCACTCCTATTTCCTCCTAGAGCTTGTTAGGATCAAACAGGATGACTTTATATCTACCTTGAGTGTGATGGTCAATCACACTATGGTTCCATTAGATATGCATGGTATTTATGTCGAAGGAAACATGGAAAATATTTCTCCTACCATAATGATCGACATCTCTCAAATTCCTGGCAAAATTGAGAACGTATATATCGGTGCAAATTTTTCTCCTGAAGAAATTCAGATCTACACCGATCTCTTCAAATGATTTCATGATGTATTCACTTGGTCGTATGAAGAGATTCTAAGGATCAACCCCATAATTTTAGAACATGATATTAATGTTGTGTCCCTTTCTTCACCTAAATGAGAAAAATAAGGATGCTTACAAGTCTAGTTGAGTTATCTAGATAAGACAATAGTGAATGCAAGAGTTAGAAACATCAATCATAAGAAATAAACAAACAACTAAGCTAATAACAATAAAAGAAACTAAACTAGAGTACATAAGGGAAATAGAACAAATAAAACAAACAACATTCATGCCACCAATGGATAAGTTGTATTAGTGGGAAAACACCAAAGAGAAAGGGAGACTTATGGTTCCCCTCTTCCTCCAAGGGAGGGCTCTTGAACCCCCAATGATTGAGCTCTTCTTACAAATAGCAAACTTGAAGGGAATGGTGAAGAAATCCAAAGCTCATTCACTCAAGAGGTGATATGAATGGATAAATGAGATGGTGCTTGTATGCTCTTAATGAGGAAAGAGGTTCCTTTAAGAGAATATAGGCAACATAACAATACAAATGAATTCCCTTTAAATATAGTGCATCCATGGCCTCTTTTTATAGAAAATATTTGAGGCATTATTCAACCAGTATTTAGTGTGAACAAGGGGCTCTTTAGGGCACCCTTAGGTCTTTGAGCAGACTCCCACTCGGATTCAGCTCGGATTTGGGTGTCAAATCGACTTGGGAGATGAACCAAAAGTGGTTGGAAGGCCAACCAAAATCATAAATCCATCATTCTAAGGTGTGCACATCTTTTTGTGTCCACAGTCGCACATCGGGCGCATGTGTGTTTTTCTGGCATCATTCGACTGTTTCACGTGCGCGTGCTGCCTTTGTATCTTTAGCGCATGCTGATTTTTTAAATAGTTGTATAGTTTTGTGCCCTTTGGAAATGCATTTTCTGGGCCATGGATGAACTAGTGAGTGTTTGAAGATGTTGGATTCTTGTAATCATTTGAGAACGAAATTCCAGTGATAACAGATGCCCCCTGATGTGTGATTTTAGGAGCGTATAGATAGCCGAAATACATCAATGTTTCTTCTACTGAGAGTACTTTTGTAAGAAAGAGTGTTGAGGGGAATTTCAAGAGAGACCCATTGGAGGGAGAGGGGAACCTATAGGGCCCAAACCTTTCGCAAGGTGTGGAAAAATAAAACTGTGTACAAATGAGGTGGGCATGCCCCATGCTCGTGTTATGTAACTCAAAAATGTGTAATAAAGTAACTAAAGCTATGTGTTGGTGTAGATGACTATAGTACTCTCGGGGGCATGTTGATAATAGCAGAGAACAATTCTGATGGTGAAAAAACTCTGAAAAAGAGGTGATGACACCTGTAATAAGTGTCGATGATATGTAGGAATTGATAGCCTATGAAATTTCAGAGGTCTTCGGAAAAAAACAACTGCAATAGTCACAAAGTAAGACCCAACACAACATGATAAAGTGTTGAAGTCGAATGTCATGGGGGTCAATGACAACAGAGAGCAATGATGGTTCTCTCTGTGCCATCTGAGACTCCTCATTATAAAGGTAATGAGAGCCAAGATACTGTCACCCTTCTGGAAACTGTGTTGAGGTTGACAGAAAGGGAGACACGACGCCATGAAGAGAGGGGCTTCATGAAATCCATAGGATAAAATCAGGAACTGATGAGGAACATGGGCATAGTCAAGATATGGGGAGACTCAAGACTACCCTTGGTTGGGGATATTTGTGAAGGATAAGTGGAAACAATCGTGAAACTGAATCTAGCATCAGGGGGATCACTAGACTGGGGTTAAATTGTGCTAGAGACGTGACAAGTGAACAAACTCAGAGATCAGGGGTACACAGACTGTGGGATAGTCAGGGTTTATGGACGATGTCAATAGGAGTAGAAGATAAGGAATGCCCCAACCAAGGGTGACATGGGTTACTTTTGCCAGAAAAAGAAGGTCGCCAAAGGTGACGAAAAAAAACGATGTAAAGGCTGGAAACAAAGGTTTTGTACAATTACCAAATGAATAAAGAATAAGTTGGGAGAAATTTACATATACAGAAATGGGTGCCCCGGGACAATATGGCTTTGGCCTGTGAGGGCACAAGTTGTTGGGAAAATAGGTGGGGGGTGGGGGCCCTATAGGTGGTTTTCTATATTAGGTAAAATGAATGGAGGATGATCTGTAGATGGGAAAAATGATGGTGGATAAGATGGAGGGATAATGATACTACAGAGGTGCAGTCAAAGGTGAACCGTGATGGGATTACGAGGGAGTTCATTATGGGGAAGATAGAAAAATGAGGAGAAGGAGCATGCGGTTGATTCTCAGGAATGAAAAGACTATGAGCACTCCCATCCCTAGTGGGTGAAAACAACATGAGTTTCAAAGTGCCAGAGGGGACTATGATCGGGGAAAATTTATGTGGGAGAGAGTGCTACTGGTTGACAGTACTGAAATGCAACGGAGGTGTGAGTACTGTAGAGCTAGATGGGGGGACCCTAGAGGAAAATATCGGAGGGTGTGACTGGGATATGCAATTGATATTATAAGGGAATGATTACATGCTAGTAGCGATCATATACCTGAAAGGGTCATCCTAGCGGGTGATGACCAAGTACCTGTATACATAAAAAACCAAATACCCGCCATGAACGAGATTTGAAAGTAAAGAATATATAATAGTTATTTGAGAATTTTGAACATGAGCATGCGTACCTGAGCGTGATGTGAGAAAAATGCTCCCTGGGGGCAGAGGATGGATGATGGCTTGGGGAATGTGACTATGTATGTGGTGGGAACCTAGTCCCGTGGCTGAAGATGGATCAGAAAACAGATGCTCATAGCTTCTGGAATTGAGTATGGAAGTTTGGTAAAAGGGACTATATATAGTTGTAGGGCCCACATTGCCACCTCATTTGTACCTTCTACCGTAGTGGAATGACGAGAAGTTTGAGGAGATATTTGGAGATTCTGGGAGATTGAGCCAGCTAATTCAGGATCAATGAGTTTTAGGTTAGTGGTCATATCCTCCGACATAGTAGTTAGGGTTTCTTTTTTGGGTAGGGTTTGTACGGATGGTCATATAGGGGGGTTTTGTGAGGGTGCCCCCCCCCAGTGCGTGGGTGATCGAATGTTTCATGCGCACGAGTGCACGGATGTAATTTGGAGAGCCACGCATGGGGGTGCCCAAATGGGGAAAATAGGCATGCATGGAATGCGCACCTATGCAAAGCACAATAGCACATCCATGTGCGGTTGTGTTCCTGACAGTTGCGCATGTGTGTGAAACTGTGGAGAGAACATGTGCGCTAGGATGCATGTTTGTGTGTGTGACAGGGGCGCATGGGTGCCCCATTGTATTGCCAATAGTCGTGCATGAGTGCGCAACTATGGGATGAACAGGCATGCATATGTGCACGCTTATGGGGAAAAAAGTCGTGCCTTTGAGGCAAAGTTGAAGGGTGTAAAAACTAATATTTTTTGGATATTTTGGTGTTTTTATAAGTTGTGATGGTTGATCAAATCTTTTATGTGTGGATGCAGGTGACTAGTTGATGATGCCTATCCACTGGAGGGAGAGGGACTGGGCATGCCTAAGAGAGACAGTCAGAGATGAGGAGCCGACTGTACATGTTTCTTTGGTAGCTTGTGGGATGCTAAAGTTTTTTGAGTTATCACTAGTGAGAGCATAGGAGTACTTGTTGTAGTTCTTGATTTTGATGTGGAGTCTGGATATGCAGTGTTTCATTGTTCATATTTTTTGACTGGACTCCCTTTTCGAGGAAACCTTCTACCTATCGATCCTATGGTACCTGGAGATGGTCAGTTGGCTGACCTAGCCTAAACATATTGTTCGGGAGAGGACTTCATGTTGGGTTTAGTGGTAAGGATTGGGGCGATGGATGCCCTGGTGCATCGTTGGGTGGCAATGATGATTGTGAGAGTCTATGGGTCTTTCACGACTCAACAGATTAGAGGGGGTCAACTGAGGATCATGGAGAGGGCACTGGGGGTGAGAATTTTTCCTGGGGCTTGATGCTACATGCTAAGATGGTGGGGTAGCTCAACAGGTGTTGAGCTACTGACACATGGGAGTTTTCCTTTGGGTCCATATTGGTAGCATGGTTTTTGGATAGGGTTCCCATGTTGCGCCCTATAGTGCTATTGGACGCACCTGGTGAGCGAGAGCCGTGACTGAGGTGGTGGGTGACAATTTTGTTTCGTTATGGTGGTGAGGAGGGTGGCCATTATTTCATGACCAAGGTTGCACGGGTGTGGCATTAGATGCCACTGGATCATACTTCGATGCCCGTATAGTGGGGTGGACTTCCAGGATGATCCATATATGGTGCTACCCCCTGGAGAGGTGTTCGACCGCAGAGGTATGGTGTGGTATGGTGTTATATTTGATGTTTTGATCTTTAGATAATATAACATGTTATTTATGTATAGATGTATGTTGATTCTATCACTTGTTTGTTGTGTGTGCAGATGTGGGACCTTGAGGATGTGAGGTTGAGTTGGTTAGAGTGCCTGCATGGTAGGGGCCAGTGAGACCACCATGGGGAGAGCCACGGGCAGGGGAGAGACGGTTACGAGAGGAGGAGGGTGCGAGGATGGATGATGATGATAGAGCAGGCAGGAGACATCGTTTCAACGATCCGGGTGCAGGTCTGTCTCATGCTCCTTCGGCGGGGGTCAGGGGAGAGTTCAAAGATTTTTGTCGCCGATTAGAGGTAGTACTACAGGGAGTGCCCGAGGGTATGGGAGTGTGTAGCCAGGATGAGGGATTCTTGGAGCAGTGTGTGGGCCTTCCAACGAAGTCGTGAATCCTGATCCCTAGAGAAGTTGTAGCGGGGGCGACTGCCCCTAGGAACTGAGGGACCCCTAGCTGGTGGGGCACCTCCTCCAGAGAGAGGACCATGTGGTGGAGCTCTAGAGGCATCATGAGTGCATCTGTATATGTATTTTTGTATTTATAGAGGCTTGCGAGCCCATTTTGTATATGGTGTTGGGACATTGATTTTGTATTTATAGGGGCGATGTGGTTCACCTACTTATGGATGTTGTACATGTACTATTATTTGTAAACATTGATGGCACATTGACCGATATCTATCTATCTATCTCTCTCTCTCTCTCTCTCTCTCTCTATATATATATATATATATATATATATATATACATTTTGGGATCTTTGTGATGTTCACATGTGTTGATGTTTTTTGTTTATGATGTCTAATTTATATGTTGTGACAGACTTTTGATGAGTTATGTATGTGTAATGGTAACTTGAAGGGATAAATGCCAATCTAACACTAGGTTAGCCATGCTATCTACTATTTGATTAAATTGCCTTGGAATATGTGTAAATGTGATTGAATCAAAATGTCGAGATAAAAGTCTAACTTGCAAGTATTTGCGGAAGAGGCAAGGATTGCGGACATAGTACACATTGTTGAGCTGGAGGACAATGAGTTGGAAATCTAATAAGATGCTAAGGTGATGAATATGGAGGCTACTGGCCACTACAAGGAGGCCAATGATAACTGTGTATTCTTCTTGGTTGTTGGTTGTTGAGCCCAGGCATATGCCACTGGAGTGGAGCAGTTCGTGTGAGGGGGTATAGAGGGCCCAGATAGCCGAAGTGAGATTTTGTTTCCAATGACTATCGCTGTTAGCATAACCGATGTGGTAGGCTGATGGAGGAGGGATCTGTCAATAAAAAAAATGATAGATTAGATGCAAGGCATGGAGGAAAAAGAATATTAAAAACTCTACATAAAGTGTACAAAAAGAAAACGCCTAGTGTAGAATAGCTACGCTCAGGCATAAAATTTCTTTAAGTACAACCTATTGATGAGTTCTTTGAAAGGATGGCCTTTGGGGGAGGCTAGGATGTAGGTGACTTGTGTGAATCAATGTTGGATGATGTAAGGTCCATGCCATAATGACTCGAATTTTCCATGGCCAAAGGTATCGTGAGTGATATCGTAAGTAAGGACGAGGTCGCCTTCATTGAATGAGTGAAGGTTGACATGGCGATCGAAGGTGGCCTTCGATCATTTTTTGACTACCTCATTGTTTTGTAATGAAGACCGACAGTCTTCATCCAACGACTCTAAGTTAAAAAAATGTTTCTCTATTGGAGCAGTGTCGGGTAATAGCTCAATAGCAGTGCGCAAGGTGGGAATTTCACACTCGATGGGGAGAGTGGCCTCGACCCCATGGACAAGATGAAATGGTTTGAAACTAGTGGCATTTTTAACTGTCGTGTGATAAGCCCATAGTGCAGAAAACAACATATGGTTCTAGTTGGTCTTATGTTTGTTAACTGTGTGTTGCAACATGGTTTTGAGGACCTTGTTGACCACCTCTACCTATCCGTTGGACTGAGGGTAGTATGGGGAGGAGAACTCATGGGAGAATCCTAACCTGGAGGAGAGTTCGAAGAAAATTTCATTCTCGAAGTGTTTCCCATGATCTAAGACTAACTGTAGTGGGACTCCAAAGCAGGAGATGATGTGGTTAAATAAAAAAGGCACTGCAGTGTTAGTAGTGTCGTTGAAGTTGGGTATGGCTTCAATCCACTTGGTGAAATAATCGACTACAACGATGATGTATTTGTGTCCATTGCTAGATGGAGGGTTGCAATTCATGAAGTCTATGCCCCATTTGCAAAAGGGGCCGACAGGAATGACTGGGTGGAGAAGAGCGGGAGGTGCTCTCGCTTTGTTGGTATATAGATGACATTTTTCACATCGCTTCACAGCATGGATGCAATCATGAAACAATGTGGGCCAAAAATAGTTGGCTCAAATGTTTTTTTGGGCAGTGGACATCCCTGAGAGGTGGACACCATAAGCGCTGCTGTGGCAGTCATTCAAGACTCTATCAGCTTCGTCAACAGTCAAACATCGACAAAGTATGGTGTCAACCCCTCGTTGATATAAGATATCACCGATGAGGTAGCGAGGGGACTGGTGCTAAATACGTCGACGATTGTCCCTGGAGATGCGTTTTTTGAATTTTTGTGTTCAGAGGTAGACGAAGAGATCGCCATACCAAGGATCATCCGAAGGGATGAAAAAGATATTTTCCTCAGAGAAGTCGGTATTTATGGTAGACATAGTAGTATCGGAAGGGAATGTCATAATGAGTTCGACAAGGATGAGGGATTTATTTCTCTTGGGTGTTGAAAATTCGAGGTCGTACTCCTGAAGGATGACGATCCATCGGGCAAATTTTCCATTAATTTGCCGACGAATGAGCAGGTGTTGTATGGGGTTGGAATCTTCTACTATCTTGGTAGTTCGAAGCAGGATGTAATGGCACAGTTTCTGAACTGTGAGGACAACTGTAAGGGCAAGTTTCTCTTCATGATTGTATTTAAAGTGTGGTCCTGAAAGGTTTTTACTAATATAGTAAATGACATGCTCCCAGTTGTCATCCCCTAATTGGATGAGAACTCCTGCTACAAAGACAACTGAGGCTGATAAGTAGAGGATATAGGCGCGGTCATAGTTGGGTGGAATAATCAATGGGGAATTGGAGAGGGTCTCTTTGAGATCATCAAAAGAGGTTTGGGCATGTTCATCCCATTGGAATGGGATATCATGATGTAAGAGGTGAAGGAAACCATGTGCCCAAGTGGCGTAATTGGGGAGAAAGCAGCGTAAAAAGTTAGCTTTTCTTTGTAATCTTTGTAGCTAGCGTAGATTCTGAGGGGGGGGGGATTTCTGTGATGGCTTGGACCTTGAGGGGGTCCACTGTGATGTCATGTAGGGATACGATGAACCTAAGGACACGTCCAATGGTGACACAAAATACGCACTTGAGAGGGTTCAAGCGAATATTGTACTGACGACACCTGTGAAAGACAATGTGTAAGTCATCAATATGTTGAGTGCATTTCTTGGATCAAGCAGTGAGATCGTCCAAGTAGGCGAGGATGATTTGAGCCAGATCATGAAAGATGTATGTCATGGCATGTTGAAAAGTGGCACAAACATTCTTGAGGCCAAAAGGCATGACAAAATATGAAAAATTACCCCAAGGGGTAGTGAATGCGGTTTTGTATTGATCGACTGGGTGAATCTAAATTTGGTTGTAGCAAGAGAAACTATCCATGAAGGACAAAACCTCGTGTCTGGCACAATCATTGATAATTTGGTCGATAAAGAGAGTTGGGAAATTGTCTTTGGGATAGGCGTGATTGAGATCGTGAAAGTCCGTACAGACGTAGATAGTGCCCTGTTTTTTGTTAACGAGGACGGGGTTGGAGACCCATGATGTATATGCGATGGGGTATATGAACCCTACAATGCATAATTTTTCAATCTCGACTTTGATGGTTGCTTCTTTGGATGGGTGCAATGGACTTTTCTTTTTTCGTACAGGTTTGATATCAGACCAAGTGTCTATATGATGTTCAACAATAGAGGGATCAAGGCCAAGCATCTATGTGTATGACTAGGAAAAAATGTCCTGATATTCCTGGAAGAGAGATTTGTAAGCTATGAGTTCTTCGGGAGAGCATGCAGCGTCGATGGTGATTTCCTCTGTGATTCTATGTTTGATGGAAATATCAATTTTGATGGTGGGGGAAATGTTGTCCATGTTTCCTTCTTCAAAAGCATTGGGGGTAGGGATAGGATTATTGAACAAATCTATGTGCCTTGAGGGGAGAAAATATTTGGTTTCGATTGCGTATATGGGGTTTTGTTTGGGAAGTGTAAAGGCTTCCTTTGAAAGAAAGAACGCTCTGTGATGGAGCGGATCCCATGGGAAATCGGGTGTAGTTAATTCCTTGAGGATTTCTTCGTCACAGTGGAACTGGCGAGAATATAAGGGACCCATGGGAATAACCATGGTGATTGTCACTATGTGTTTATATTCTGGTGAAGAGGTAGGGAGAAGGACACAAGGGGGTTACGCAGGTTTGCTCGACATAAACCAAATATCAAGATATTGTGGGTTGAAAATGGTAGTCAGGCGTAAAAGTTCCGTGGGGAAATGAATTGGAGAATTGGAGGGATTTGGTAGAAAATCCTCCTCGAGACTATCTATGAACCATGGAGGAGTGGTAAGTTCCTCAGGCTTGGGGGAAAATATATAAAACATATCCGGCAAGGGAGTAGGGGGGACTACTGGTGTCACCAAAGGTGGGGTGATTGTAGGATTGGGAATAAGGGCCAATTGACGATGCCTATAGTCAATGATCATAGGACATTGATATGTGAAGTGATCAAGTGATTCACATAGAGCGCAAGGACATCCCATACGTTCATTGACAGATGTCATGACATAGTGGATGTCAGTGATATGTGTGTGAGATAATGTGGATGGGAGGGGTTCTTGCTGAAAGCTCTGGCGTACGGCTGATAGCGTCTGCCAAAAGTGAGGTAGAACAGGGAAATGGTGGGTGTAATGGTCATATTCTGAACAAATGGCACATGTGAATTTGGTTTGCAGGCCTTTGCCTTCTGTAGGGGATGTAATGGTAGTATTAGGTGAACTAGATGGAATGACGAGCGATGTCGTTGCTCGAGGGAGTTGAATTAAATTGCGTAGCTTGGGGAGAGACGGGCATTTATCGATGGGGTGTCTGTATCTCTCGCATAGTGCACAAGGAGGTTGAAATTGGGGTGGGAGTGGAGCGGTGGTCTCTTTCTTCTTCCGTATGCCCCCAACAGTAGTAATGGTGCTAGTGAGTGGGGGTGCAGGTGGTGTGGTCAGAGTAAGTATTGGAATCTGCATCGGGATTCCTTCTATTTTGGGAGGGAGGGATGGTTGAGGGACCATATCAGATGGATGTAGATACCATACTAGAATTTCCAGCACCATATTGGGAAGGGTAAGCGTTGTGGCTGCCTGGAAAGATTGTACACCCGGTGGGGGGTAAAATAAGGGAATTTGAGTAATGGATTGGGGGACTGTCTCCCAAACCGGGATGTGGCCCCGGGGGAGGGTGTAATTAGGAATAGGGAGAGTTGGAGGGTTCTTAAGGTATTCTTGAGGAAGGAGCTCTGTGATGAGTGGGATGCCAGATAGTAAAGAAGCCTCTGTGGGAGGAAGGGTATCTCTAGTTTCTATTCTATTGGATGATATGACACATAATCGTGCTGAGGGATGTATGAGCGGAGGTGCTCGATGGTAAGTCCCTAGAAAGGATGGGTCCTTGAAAATTTTGGGACCCATATTGATGAGTGGGTAGGCCTTGGGATTAGTGTGAACAAAGGGTAGGATATTATCGATGTTGAAGGAAGGGTTGGGCTCATAATGTGACACTTGGTCGATAGTGACAATCTTCCCATTGTGGGGGAACATCATTGTGTAAAACAAAGAAGAGGCCATAGCCTTCATTGCATACATGTAGCTATGCCCAAACAAAATGTTGTAATCGAGCAGAGCATTGATAACTTCAATGTCAATGAGGATAGTCTTTCCCCCAAGTTCAAAGGGGACATTTTAAAAGAGCCCTTCGAGAGAGGATGGTCGTCCGTCATAAGCTCTCAGAGTAATGGCGGAGGGTATGAGCTCGAGGGAGACAAGTTTCTACCATATATTTTGGACATGATGCATGTGGATTCACCTTCATCAATGATGCAGTGATGAACTGTGATGTTTCGGATTTTAACCGGTATTTGGAAAGTGACCAAAGTGGGGAGACATGGTTCCCAACTATCAAGATTAAAGGTGATGACACAACTATCAACAGGGTTGACTACCCCCAGGGTGAAAAGTAATGACTTCCTTTGAGTAGGATAGGTTTGAAGGACTTCTAAAACTGACATGGCAGTAGGAGATTGTGCCAAGTCATCGACCAAAATGTAATTGTGTGCCGCCCAAGCCTGAGGGTTGTTGACATTCTGTCGTAATGGGATGCGGGGAATACGAACGGGGGGTTCAGTATTGGGGCAAGGAATTATCAAAGGTGGTCTAATTGTGGCCGGGGCTGCTTCCAAGGTAGTAGGAGTAGAGCTAGGGGGTGATTTTTATTAACTACTGCGCATTTGTAGAAGGACTTCTTCCTCACTAGTGAGGAGGATAGTGTGATCTGTAGGAGTACCTGGGTTTGGATATTGTCCCATCTGTGGTGGGGACGGATGCATCTCCTGTTGGGTGTTCATCACTCCTTGGTGTGGAATGGGGTTTTGCAGTACGAAAGGGGGTGGTTGCTATACATATTGTTGTGGGGCCTATTGGGGGGAAGGCGATGCTGGGGGAAGTGGTCCATTTTTGGATTCTTTCATTCGTTTAAAATCAGAAATTTGAGGGAAATGGTGAGTATAATGGCCATACTCACCACAAAGGGCACAAGGGAATTTTTCCAAAGATTGTTGTTGTTCTTCCCTTGGCGTTTTTTTTATTGCCCCCTTGGGGGTTCTAGTTCCCCTGATTCTAGTTGCCTCAGGTAGGTTGGCTCTGTTGGGGATGGTTCTGGTTCCCTCCTGGTCTTGGATTATTATTGTTTCAGTTGTTTCCTTTATTCTTGGCATTGTTTGACTGATGGGTCAAATTTTTCGTATTCAGCTGTTCAAAATTTTGATATTGCTGAATGGGAGAGGGATGAACAAAGTTAACCCCAGCATGTGGGTGTTCTTGTGGTGAATCCATGGGATGTGGAGGGCCAGGAAATGGAAAGTATAGATTATTTGGTGGCAATGGTTTGTAGGGTATATAGGAAGGCGTAATTCTTTCAATAGTGCTTAGGGTGTACGCTGAGGTAGAGGGGGTACCAGAACTTGGTTGGACTGTTGGGCATACTGTGGGTGCCAGCGGTGGTCCACTTATGGGTGGAGGAAGGGCAACATGGTATGGTTGTTGATAAGGGGGAGGAGGATAATAAGGAGGTCTGCCATATGCCGACGGATATTGAGGTGTTCCATACAGAGGTGGTTTTTGGAGGTGTGAATTGTGGTGTGTAGTGGTACCAATCAATCCATCCGCTAAGTGAGACATCTCAGGTTTGTCCTAGCCGAATGGAACAGGTCTTGGGGCATCATGTATTACTGTATATAAGTATCCATACTATGAATAAATGAGTTCAAAATGTTGAGCCTTGTCGATGGCTTCTTCTTCAGATTGGGGTAAGGTGGCGACCACATCCTTGGAAAGGAAGGAAACAAGTGATTTGAGAAACCAATTGAGGCATTGTTGCTTGGTGGCTTCTACTTTGCATAGACTACGTTGCCGATGCCATTCATGAATGTGGTCAATGATGTGTGTAAAAGAGGTTTGTTTAAAATCTGAGAGCAGTTCGAGGCCATTGTCATGAAGGATTGGTAGATGAAAGAAGGTAAAAAATGCTTTGGCCAAAGATTCAAAGGTCACATGGGACCTAGATTTTTTCTTCTACATACCACTTGGTTGATGGGCTAGTGAGCGTGCATTGGAATACCTCAATCGGACAGAGTCATCCATGATGATATTTGAAGATCAACATACGTGGAAGGTCATGATATGGTTGGTTGGGTCGTCTCCCGCTTTTCCTTCAAACTTGGGAATGTCTGAAGGTAGTTTCGTAGGCATTGTAGGCCATGTGGGGTCATGCAATATAGGATCATTAGTGAGTTTAATTAGATCCAGTATGTTGAGGGAAGCCAAGTATGGCATCCGAGGTGGTGGTGGAGAATTAGTTCCAACCATGGTGTGATTGTTTTGGGTACCTGACCCTTGAGGGGTGCTAGGTGGGGTTGTGCTTCCTCCTGGGGAAGAAGTGTGCCCCCCGCTTCCTTTTAAAGGGAAGTGGGTGGATGGTTGACCTTGGGAAGTGGACCCAAGTAAAGTGGAACCAAGAAAATCGGATCCCAATATGGTAGCACTCATAGGGGTGTGAGAAGGTGGCACCAATGAGTTGGCAAGACTAGGAACTCCCCCTAGAATGGGAGGGAGATTTAGCAAGCGCCTGGAACGATGGGGATTCTCTGGGTCCCCTATGATATCCAAATAGAAAAGTGGATGTGTGCAAATGGTGATGAGAGAAATAAATGAACAAGAGTCTTTGTTATGATTTTTTGGAACTTCACAATATATCTCACAATTGCATGTAATCACAAGATCATCATACATAAATCAATTGATAAAGAAGCATACATGTGGGTAGGTAGGTTTTGTCCACGTGGGAGAACAAAGAAAACAAATGCTCGTGTCCTAAAATACGTAACATCCTTCCTCTCAAATAACACTGTACCTTCCAATAACACTCGATAGTGGGGTCTAAAGGCACTGGAAGAGAAACTAGTGAAGGATGAAGTAATCAGTTATAATGAGGGGTAGAGGGTGCATATCCTGAAAGAGCTGGCGATATTTCCCAATAGCCACACAAAATCTGATCAAGGTGCAATTGCAGCCCACAATTTCCACCTGGGTTGATGTCCTAAAATTTGGTCACTAGGTACCTCGGTCAAAGTGCGACATTTATATTTTCGGCCTAAGAAATGGGTCACGGGCTGGATCTCGTCCAAGAGGTGGGTGCCTCAAGGGGGGTTGCACAGAACAACTGAACCTTGGCCTTCGATCCTTCATAGGTATCTCCCTACCTTATGGTGTTAAGAACACTTGACTTGGAGGATTTAAAGTTCCCTATTTGACAACTTCTACTATTTGAAGATGTGAGAACCAGATAGCGGGGATTTATTTGGATGCCTATCCCTGAGATCCTACCTATACTAAAAAAATTCTTTTGGCACCTCCTGTGGAGGAAAACTTAGTGAGTTTTTAGAAAAAATTTAGATGTGGTTGTTTTGAGAGATTGGGGGTGTGAACCAATCTCGTTGAAATTAAGTGGGAGTGGATAGTCTCGTCAAGAAAAGGGGTGGGGAATTTTGAAATCCCTTTGGAGGAAACTTACTTCAACCTCCATGATTTTCTAGATGAAGCTATGTGAGTGAGTGTTGACTTTGTGTTTGAACAAGTGAAAGTGTGCCAAATTTTTAATAAGTTAGGTGTCACCTTGCTGCATGTGGACTTCGTGTGGTCCTTACAAGTCTTGATTACCTAATTTACTAAATTCCATTGGTACAACCTTGTGAAATTTTAAAGTCCCTAGAGAACTAGCATGTGGACATATGGGTCCTTACCAATCCTTTAACTCCCTAGTGTGATTTAATCTAAGAAAGCTTCAACAACTATCCTAGATTGTGGACATGTGGGCATGTATGGGCCTGTTACAAAACCTTTAAACTTCCCTAGTGTTTTAATCTAGGAAAGTAAATTCAAAACTATATTATCTTTGTAGCATGTGGGAATGTATGGTCTCGTTAAAATTTAAGATGTGTTTGAAAAAATAAACTAAGAGGAGTCCTGAGGGGGTGGTTGTCCTCTCCTAAAGATTTTGTCTTTAAGGGAGATGAAATTGTCCCTCAATCATTTTTCTAATTCTCAAGATTGCTTTATGGCATGAGAGAAGAGCATACTCAAAGATAGACATTCAATTTCTAGTCCCAATGCAAGTAGTTATATTTGTGATATGGAATGATTCCAACTTATCTTTAATCAAAGCAAGCCATCCATGTGGAAAATGAAAGCAAAAAGAGGATAAATATGGATTTTAACTTCCCTAAGTGCCTATGTTTTGACTAACCCTTCATGTGGAGAGGGAATATAAGTGTGGTGCATATTACAATCTTCATAGTATCAAACTTAAGAAGGCTATGGGCCCTCAACAGATCACAAAAACCCTTACAATATATGATTTTGTGGTCAGATGCACAGGTCACAGAGTAGACAAAGGCGTATTGGGCGCCAATGCACAAATTAAAAATGACTTTTTGGTGGAGGTGCGCAAAATGAACTGAAAAACACAGTGGATTTGGTGCACATTCTCGGAAGACGCGCTCGTGGGTTAAAAACCCGTGCACTTTCTGTTACATGACCGAGAAGAAAATTTCGGATGAAATTCTCTCAGCTCTAAATTTAGCTTCTTGCAGGCAGGCATGGGCCAGTTATGGTTCCTGCAAGTTAAATAAACCAAAATGAAGTGCTCAAACAACCCAAATGGGGAGGAAATTGATACCCATCCCTAGTGGAGTCGCCAATCTGTTGCATCCCTTTTGTCACCTAAATGAGAAAAATAAGGACGTTTAAAAGTCCAGTTGGGTTATCTAGACAAGACAACAGTGAATGCAAGAGTTAGAAACATCAGGAATAAGAAATAAACAAACAACTAAGTTAATAACAATAAAAGAAACTAAACTAGATTACATAAGGGAAATAGAACAAAGAAAACAAACAACATTCATGCCACCAATGGATAAGTTGTATTAGTGGGAAAACACCAAAGAGAAAGGGAGACTTATGGGTCCCCTCTTCCTCCAAGGGAGGGATCTTGAACCCCCAATGATTAAGCTCTTCTTACAAATAGAAAAAATGAAGGAAATGGTGAAGAAATACAAAGCTCATTCACTCAAGAGGTGATATGAATGGCTAAATGCGATGGTGTTTGTATGCTCTTAATGAGGAAAGAGGTTCCTATAAGAGAATATAGGCAACATAATAATACAAATGAACTTCCTTTAAATATAGTGCACCCATGGCCTCTTTCTATAGAAAATCTTTGAGGCATTATTCAACCAGTCTTTAGTGTGAACAAGGGGCTCTTTAGGTCACCCTTAGGTCTTTGACCGACCCCCCACTTGGATTCAACTCGGATTTGGGTGTCAAATCGAATTGGTAGATGAACCAGAAGTGGGTGGAAGGTCGACCAAAATCATAAATGCATCATTTTGAGGTGTGCACAACTTTTTTCATCCACAATCACGCATCGGGCACATGTGTTCTTTTCCAATGTTATTCGACTGTTGAACGTGCATGCGCTTCCTTTCTATCTTTAGCACATGTTGATTTTTTAACTAGTTGTATAGTTTTGTGCCCTTTGGAAATGCATTTTATGGACCATGGATGAACTAATGGGTGTTTGAATATGGTGGATTCTTGTAACCATTTGCAGACAAAATTCCAGTGATAACAATTAAGACCTATACGGATGCTAGACCTATTCGACAATGTATTAGAGTTGTTAATCCTAGGAAGGCCCCTGGTATTAAGGAAGGGGTAGAGAAGATACTTAATGTTGGTTTCATCTACCTGGTTCCCTTGACTGAATGGGTTTCCAACCTTGTTCCCGTGAATAAAAAACAAGGAACCAATCGTGTATGTATGGATTTTCGAGACCTGAACAAGGCTTGTCCTAAAGATAACTTCTCAACTCCTTTCATTGACCATATTCTTGATGAGTTCCCAGGAAGCAAAGTATTTTATTTTATCTATTTTCAGAGTATAATCAAATTCAAATCAAACCCGAGGATCAACAAAAGATGGATTTTATTTGTCCTTGGGGTACTTTTGCATACCGAAAAATGCCTTTATGCCTTAAAAACGCCAGAGCAACCTTCCAACATGCCATGACCTTTTATTTTCATGATCTCAAGCATATTGTCGAAGCTTACCTAGATGATATTGTTGCTCACTCTCGTAAGAGAGTATATCACTCCACTCACCTTTGATTAGTATTTGAGAGATGTCGTTACTATTGCATTTGGTTGAACCCTCACAAGTGCATCTTCTACATTAGGTCTGGCCATATTTTAGGATTCTTAGTGTCTGAGCATGGGATCATGGTAGATACTATGAAGGTTGAGGCAATACTTTGATTATCTCCCTCACACAACATTTGACAACTTCAAGGTTTACACGGGAAGGATAATTTCCTACGTTGGCTCATAGTGAACTATGCCAATTTAACTAAGGGTTTCATGTGTCTTTTGAAGAAGGATATTTTTGGATGCAGGCCTAACCAGGAAGAAAGACTAATTTTGGAGGAAAATCATGCGAAATATAACTGGAAGGAAAAACAACATGTGTAAGAGAGTTAGGCAAAGCACGCATGCAAGGAAGACCTATTGACGCTAGGGTTAAGTTTTTTTCAATGCATTGTAATGGTTGGTGAGCTGAGGGTATAAATAAGTAGTACTAGGGGAAATAGAGTTGTAAGAATTGTATGATTCATTAAGTTGGTGAGCTAGAGAAGGAGTAAGTGACTCGATCCCAAGGGTTAGATTGTAGGCTGAGGAGCCTGGTGTGATATAGTTATCCTCGTAGGGATCGAGGAGCCTATGGGAGCTAAGAAGAACTAAGATTTTAACCATGCGTGATGTGATATATTTATAAACTATAATAAAATCTTGAGAGCCAAATATTTGTGGGCGTAGCCCAGAAGGGGGTGAACCATGGTAACACTTTGTTATGTGAATGAATGAATGCATCCTTATGTCTAATTAATTGATGAATGTTAGATAAATGAAGAAACTAAGTAGATCTCTTATTCCACATACATGCATAGAATGAATTTTATAACTAGATGTTGGATTGAATGAATAAAGTTGACAATGTACAACCTGAGATCTCTCTCAGTCTCGGGTTGCAAACACATGAGTATTGCAGCCACCCATAGATCTATCTCGGGTGAGATTGTGCAGTACATTTTGTGTACTGTGTTGCATTCTGGTTTACCAAAGGGGTTGATAGTTTCAAAGGATTTTGTTCGGAAGCTTACTAAATCTGAACCAGGGTCAATCTATGATGGTAAATTAGGGGCATAATACCCCATAAAGAATCCTCAATACTAAAGAAGAGAAAAATAAAACCAACAAATGGTTTTTTTTCCAGTTGTGTGGAAGAAAATGGGACTGAGTATGTGAGGTTGGAGGAATACACATCAAAAGAATGTTGAATCGGATAACAAGCCATTGAAAGAATGCGAATCTATTAGGGAATGTTGAGACCATGGAATCCCACGAAGGTAGAGATAGAAAGCTAGTTAAAGACAAAGGATTTGGAGTTTGTGTAGAAAGATAACAGAAACCTGAAGTTGACACCACGCAAATATCTGGAAAAGTACGTATTCAATGACTTGCATGAAGTATTTTTCTGCAATTTCTCGCACATATTGCAGGAGTGGATAAAATGATTGAAATAAAACCACCCTACAAATCGAATCAAACAGCTAGAGTGGAATCCTGAAGAGATCGCGCAGTTATAATGAGTTGATAATAAGTTTGTACACGCAGTATAATTCTGGTTAGACAACATTGTTGCCGGATTTATCATAGAATTTGCAATAGATATAGTGAAGTCGTAAAATGTGGTTGAACAAGAGTTCTTAAAGGGACATCGAGGTAGGTAAATCAAATTTTTATATACTTCCATTAAGATGTTATTGTATAAAAAAGGTGCAATGATGATGGAGTGATACAACTAAACTTCCCTGCATGCATGGGGGAAGGGGGGAAGCACTGACAAGAGAGGGATAAATGGATGGAGAAGGGTATAAATGGAAGAAGGAGGAGGCCTTGGAACCAATTATGATGGACAAAGACCAGATCAAGAAGATCATGGAAACAAATGAAAGATGCGCACTAGAGTACCCTACCAATATAAGGTAAACACCAAGAAGAGAGTCGTAGCTATGCGAGAAGGCTTGGCAAGTGATGAAGAGGAGGTAGAGGATCTCCGGGCTATGGAGAATATTGAGTAAATCATGCATGATACATATGAGAGGAATATGAGAGGTCCAAAAGAGGAAATAGAAGGCAACAATCCTATCCATATCAGTGTTAGTGTGGAACCCATAAACCCATGTGCGACTAATACACCAAGAAGAACACCACCATTTAGACAACCAAATTTCAGGAGAAGGAAGACAACATGAATTACATCTACACAAGGAACAACAATTGGGGGAGCCATTTCATGAAGCAGTAGTCAAGTATCTTGATGCAGAACCCCCTTCTCTCCTTGGGGTTTCGTGACTTCCCGGTCTAGGATCTTCAGATCTTTAAGTCGAATTATCTCCTTGGGACCTTACTATCCCCCAAATTGATTTAACACAGGCCCCTTTTCTCCTCAAGAATAGGTTCGGTGAGACCCATGAGCTCCTACTAAGCTCATGTTCACTTTTGAAAAAATTCGAACAACAGGCGCTAGCTCCCTATGCTAGGTCCCTTCCTTTATACGACCATGGGTTGCGACTAGGCGCCTACTCAAAGGGCACTTCGGACTTCATCTTCAATCGTTTTCACAAAAACAAACTCCAAAACCTCCAAGCCTCAAACTGCAAACACAATTGGAATATCGATGGTTCTCACTCCTCTGACATTCGATGATTGTCATCTTCTCGAAAATTTAGCCTTCGGTCGAATTCACATGCGCACTCCACAAATCCTCTGAGGTGATTCCCCTCTGAAGCATAGGATATGGGGACACATGTACCCATATGATCAATGGCCTCGATTTTCTTAGGATACCATCTCTTCAAGAGTTCCTCACCTTTATGCACCCTCTTTCTTTCGGAGTGCTTACCACCCAAACTTCCAGATTGAGCGCCACATGCTCCTTCTTGATCAATAGTTGAGATCCGTCCTTTAGCCCACCTCAGAAAACCTATAGTCAATGCTCTGTCGTGTTCTCTCTCCAAGAGTATCAATCCTCTAAAGTGGATCTCCATTCTCCACATGTCCCATTTCTCATCACCGCCTCCTATTGATTTCGACCCTCAGGACATGTGACCTTTGGGACTTTATCCTTCAGCTCCCCCCGAAGTGTCCTTCTTTCGGAGTGTGTGAATGTCCACCACGATCCCTTCCAGATCCAATGTTCTGGATTTACTTTTCCCTTCATGAATTCATGAATTTTGTTCTTTGCTCCATGCCAATCTCCCAGAGCTCTTCCTCCTGAACCTGCTTATCCTTCCCCACCTGTCCCTCCAAACGATGGATAGTCCCGATCCACTTTGGGACTTCAATGAGTCCTCACTCCTTGCACATAAAAAAGGTTAAATTTCCATGCACTTACTTGGATCCAAGGACTATTGGTCCTCCATGCTTAGAACTGATGGCTTGGATCTAACTTTCTCCTCTGCGTGCTCCTTCTGGTGTCTAGATGTGGGATTCAACGATCCATATATTCTCCCCTACAACTGATCTAATGAATGCTACAACTTCTCCACTTGAGATTTGGTTTTCTCCCGAGATTGGGAAATTTTGTAAGTGTTCAAAGGTTTCGGCCCTTGAAACTTCTCCTTCAAGGATTTCTACTCGGCGTTAGATTGCATTTTGAAAATGCCACTCCTCCTTTTCTTCTGTTATCACTGGAATTTTGTCTGCCAATGGTTACAGGAATACAACATTTCCAAACAACCATTAGTTAATCCATGGCCCAAAAAATTCATTTCCAAAGGGAACAAAACTATACAACTGGTTATAAAATCAACATGCGCTAAGAATTCAAAGGAAGCGCGCGCACATGCGCCAGTCAAAAACCCCAGAAAAGCGCACATGCACCCGATGCACGATTGTGGATGCAAATAATAGCACACACCTTAGAACGATGCATTTATGATTTTAGTCGACCTCCCACCCACTTCTGGTTTAGTTCCCAAGTCGATTTGACCCTCAAATCCGAACTGAATCCGAGTGGGGGGCTGGTCAAAGACCTATAGATTCCCTAAAAGGCTCCTTTTTCACACTATAGACCAGCTAGATAATGACTCAAAGATTTGCTATAAAAAGAGGCCATGGGTGCACTATATTTCCAAGAATCTATTTGTATTGTTATGCTGCCTATATTCTCCTGTAAGGAACCTCTTTCCTCATTGGCGAATATAAGCATCATCTCATTGAGCTATTCACATCACCTCTTGAGAGAATGAGCTTTGGATTTATTCACCATTTCCTTATAGTTTTCTATTTGTAAGAAGAGCTCAATCATTGGGTGTTCAAGAGCCCTCCCTTGGAGGAAGACGGGACCCATAAGTCTCCCTTTCTCTTTGGTGTTTTCCCACTAATCCAATCTATCAATTGGTGGCATGAATGTTTTTTATTTTTTGTTATATTTCCCTTATGCACTCTAGTTTAGTTTATTTCATTGTTATTAGCTTAGTTTTTTTTTTATTTCTCATGCTTGATATTTCAAACTCTTGCATTCATTTCTATCCTATCTAGATAGCCCAACTGGACTTGTAAGTGTCCTTCTTTTGCTCACTTAGGTGACAAAAATGATACAAAATATTCGTGACTTCGTTGGGGATAGGTATCAATTTCCTCCCCATTTGGGTTGTTTGAGAACTTATTTTTGGTTTATTTAACTTGCAGGAACCATAACTCGCCCATGCTTGCCTGTAAAAAGCTAAATTTGGAGTTGAGCTGAGAGAATTTCATCCGAAATTTTCTTCCTGGCCGTGTAATAGAAAGTGCGTGGGTTTTTAACCCACGGGCGCATCTTCCGAGCACGTGCGCCAAACTCACTATGTTGCTTAGCGCATTCTATGCACCTACGCCAACAAGTCATTTTTTATTTGTGCATTGGCACCACATGCACCTCTGTCTACTCTACGACCCATAGATCTGTCTAGAAATTCAAACATTGTAAGGGTTTTGTGATGTGTTGAGGGCCCACAACCTTCTTAATCTTGATTCTATGCAAATTGTAATATGCACCACACTTATATTCCCTCTCCACATGAAGGGTTAGTCAAAACATAGGCACTTAGGGGGTTAAAATCCATATTTATCCTTCTTCATTTTTTCTTTCATTTTTCCACATGGATGGCTTGCTTTGATTAAAGTTAAGTTGGAATCATTCTACATCACATATATAAACACTTGCATTGGGACCAGAAATCGAACATCAATCGTAGATTATTCTCTTCTCTCGCACCATAGAGCAATCTTGAGAATCAGAAAAATGATTGAGAGAAGATTTCATCTCCCTTAAGGACAAAGTATTAAGGAGAGGAAAACAACCCCCTCGGGACTCCTCTTATTTCCTTTTTCAAAACACATCTTAAATTTGTAATGGTCCCATACATTCCCACATGCTACAAAGATAGGATAGTTTTGAATTTAATTTATTAGATTACATCTCTAGGGGAGTTTAAAGGTTTTGTAACGGGCCCATACATGCCCACATATGCACAATCTAGGATAATTTTTTGAAATATTTCTTAGATTAAATCACATTAGGGAGTTAAAGGATTGGTAAGGAACCACATGTCCACATGTTAGTTCTCTAGGGACTTTAAAATTTTGTAAGGTTGTACCAATGGTGTTGGCATAGGGGCAGACCCAGGGTTCAACGCTACAACAACACACCAACAAACCCCTAAATACTAGCCCTTTCGACAACACCTGCAAAGTAGATGAAGTCTCACCTGAGGTAGAGGCAGGGGTGGTTGCAGGACTTATATGTCTGCAACCTTAGCTGGGACACAGATCTGTGATTCTAACACTTAACAACGAACTTAGTAGTTATCATTCATCAATATCCAGTTCTTAGTTACAACATAGTTAAATCCTACTCTCAGCGCAAATAAACCCTAAACTATAGAGAATCATAGTATTCATCCAGATCTAAGATATTTAAGAACATATTTATATAGGTCAGATATAACATCCATCATTAAGCACTAAGAATCCAAAGATCTATCTATCATTCATGTATATTAAATAACTAAGAAAGTAAACATACAAACACATCAATACATCGCACAAAGCATAGAAACAAGGCATGCACGTGGTTCATCCCCAACCTGGGGCTACATCCACCAACTCTTCTCTTCTTTATTATCTCTAGTCAAGCTCTTTACATGAAAATAACATCCAAATCCTACTCTGCAGAAGACAAGAGATTTGCGCACACTCCGCTAGATCCTCCTTCTTCGAGCTAGGGTACAACACCAAGCCTTCACATAGTCTCTTACAATTACTTGCACTTAGCCTTGCAAGCCTCACACAGTGTGCACAAAGCACTTACAACTCTTGATCACATATATCAAACACTAACACTTAGAACATATCACATAGATGCCTCTTTCCTCCTTACATAGCCTATACATCTATTTATATTACAAAATTGGGCCTAAACATGGGTAAACCCATGGGCCGACATTCCCATATTCGTTGCATAATCCCAAAACCAAAAAATCCCTAAAAAGGGTCCGAGATCCTGTTATCTCCACTTCATCTTGCGCTCCGCCTTCAACATCCTATCGAAGTACCAAAAATAGGTCAAGCATGACCAAGAATCCTCAAAACTTGGTCAAGGGACAAAAGACCCCCAACACTCACCTGTGACTCGTCTCAAGTCACTCTGATCTGGTTAGTTTTTCTTCAAAAGCCTCGATCTTGGCTTGAGTTTCTTCGAGTTGTTATTGTGCCATGGCCTCCTGTTCAACAAACTCTTGAATGACTGCTTCGTTGATAGGTCCCTCTAGGCATTGTTCAGCTGCAGTGACGACTTGCTCCAGTTTTTATCCTCGACCATTGATCTCTGCGAACAATTGGAAAGCCTCATCCTGTACAGGTTGGAGCCTCTAAGCTACTTCCATAACTATGCTCTGAATGGTGTGGACCTGCTTTTGGGCAGTGTTCTTCTCCTGGGATCGCTTCATTATTTCCACAGCTGATAGGGGCTTCAAATGCGCTTGTATTGTCTCTTCTTGTTGCTTTGCTTTCTGGATTTGTGACTCTAGTGCCTTTGATTTTGGATTCTTAGTGAGTTTCTCATACATCTAGGCACTGTGATCACTCAGTTTCTTGCATTCCATGGAAAGGAATTTTATTCTTTTAACTGCGCTTCGGGCAGTTTCTTCTCTTTGATCCCTTACATTCTGTAGGGTGTCGGGCATTGTGCAGAGCTCTAAGTTTTCTATTCTCTATTGTAGATGTTGGATAGCTTTCGTGAGATTCTCTACGTGATTCTTGACTCGGTCTTCTTCCCTTGGTTCTAATATTATCACAGAGCAAAGTGCTCTGTTGACTACTTCTTTCACTTCGAGTTTCTTTGTGAGCAAATGTTCTTTTTCTTGTTGCATCAGTGCTTTATCTTATTCAAACTTGACCTGGAGAGAAACCTTCTCCTATTCTGCAACTCTGCATTTTTCTACGATTACGCCTTGCACTTGATTCAAGGCCTGGGTGTCTTGTTCTATTTCATCTTGTGCACGCCGAAGGTGAGCTTCAACTGCATCAACTAGTCGGTGGAGTTGGGTTGGCTCATCTCCCAACTCTAGTTCTCCTGATGGCAGGGGTGCAGTGGAGACTACATGACTGGACTAAAGGGCTTGTTGTACTCCTTAGATTTCGACCTCAATTCTATCATACATGTCCTCCTTCTTGGCTTCTTGTTTCTCAATGATTTCCAAGGAAGCATTGTTTAGAGCTGCTATGATGAAGTCAAAATCATCGGTAGTGAATACAGTCTGCATCTTGGTCATGGTGGCTCTTGATTTCTTTTGGGAAGAAGGTTTATGGGGAGAAACTTTCCTCTTCTTCAAAGTATCAGCCTCATTTCTAGATGGTGTTACTTTGCCTTGCTTTTGTTCATCTTCCTTTCCATTTATCTCTTCGAATTCGTCATCACCCCCTTGGTCAGGTGATACTTAAGTAGTCTTTCCTAAGGTGTTTCTTAAGTATTGGACCTCTTCAATATTCTTCCTTCTGCTGGTTCTGGGTGTGTTTTGTTCTTTGTGAGTGGCCTCCGAGCTGTGCAGTTCAGGGTCAGACATCTATGCAAGGTTAGCAGGGATAAAGAGGTCTGCAGACCAGTCCTTAGTGATCTCCTCAAGGTCCTCTTTCATGATTTTGTAGTATGACTGAAGATGTTCCTTATGTTCATCGAATCGTGTTGTAATGTAGATGAAGTGTCAATCTGCACGGAACTACATTAGGGGTCGGAACCTCTATAGGGTGTTCGGAGTCATGCAAGGTTCAACTTTAATGGATCTCTTCAACTGAAGGTAATATGTGTGGAAAATAACATTCGACTGCCACTTTTTTCTCATATCGCTCGAGTACCAGAGCATGGTGAAATTCGTAGCAAGTGGCTCAAACGACTCAATATCTAGGAAGGTCGCACCTTTTGGTATCTCCCAGGCAACAAATGTGACGAGGATCAGGAGCCAGCTAAAGTGAAACTCGTAGCCCTGATCACGTGCTTCGCGAAAATCTAGTTACAACTGATTAACTAGGTACTTCTCCCATTTCATCTGTAGGCCTTCCACGCACTTCCCTACGAGGTCAACGACAAATCCTATGACCTGCATGGGTCTATTCTTCCTTTCTATTTTTATTGGCTATTAACTGGCATGCTAGGTCCACTACACCATTCTAGATGAAAGCTACCTTGTAGCCTCACATCCCCTTCTGAACATCATCATATGTATCCTTGATATTCTGTGCTAGTGTGCAATCTGTGGCTTTTCCTGGATAGAACTCCTGCGGGTTGGGTCCTTGCATAATTAATCCAGTGATCATATGGATCAGCGTCAGATTGACTGTGATACGATGGTCTAGCCATAAGTAGCCACCATGGTAACATGAAAGTAGCAACTTGACATAGGCATTGACTTCCAGGTGCCTTCCAAAGTGTGGGATTTACATTACATGTAACAGGGTGGACTATGCGAGGTTCATCTTCCATGGATGGGTGATTCTCTTTGAGTTCTTCCCCTTCATCCTGGTAAAGTATTTATATGGGGAAATCATACTATATTTCTTGCGATCTCCTAGGTTGAAGTCGCTTAACTTCAATGTGGAAATCTTGTCCTGCTGAGCTTGAACTGTGCATATCCCCTTTGGGAGGTACACAGTAATCATGGTGTACTTGAAATATCTTGGCACACTATCACGACTCACCGCACCGACCAGAGGTGGGATGTAGTCGGGAAATATGGTCGGGATCAACTTCACATTTTCTAGGTCATCTCTGTGTTTGGTTCTCTTTTCTGCTAATGGTTGGGATGGTCTGGCTCTGCGAGCAGTCAATGGAGAGGCTTGCACTCCTCTTGTAAAGGATGCATGTACACCCATGGACATTACTCTTTCAGACATGACTCTCTCAGTCATGAGTTCGATGAGTACTTCCTTCACAAACTCTTCGACTGTGCTAAGTTCTTTGGACATACATGCTTGTGGTTGAATATCTCGGGTTAGAAGAGTAACTAGTCAATGCAACAAATGGATGGCAAGAGAGAGATGATCACTGTGTGAAATCAACTGTTCTGCGGGCTTAGATAATAATAGTTGAAAAAAGTGTTCTCGGTGCATGGCTCAGCAGAATAAATAGATAACTTGGCAATGGATCTCTTGCAATGGGTGAGAATCCCTCATTAACTCAGCTCTGTCCATTATGGCACGGTCCCAACAGTCTGGTGGCGAAATTTCTGCCCATAAATTCCTTTCTACCCATTTGGGTTGTCATTCTAATGTTTATACTGTTCTCAACAGATATATTTCTTCACCATGGTGAAGTTCCATGTGACGTTGTTCTGATATCCTGACGAAGTTCCAATTTTGCAAATTTTCCTTCTGCGAAGTTCCCTCTGGAACATTCCGTAAATTTTCGATCTTAGCTCTCTTCTTACTTAGCTTTCTAGCCTTTTTCTTAGTGATTTTCGTCTCGGTATTCCTTTTTTCATTCTTATTCTTATCTCCTCTTGGCATAGTAGCCTCGCGTTGTTGAGATTCTTTCCTAGAAATCAAGGTTAATACTTCATCTGTATCTAGAATAGGTACTTCAGTCTTCTGTGGGTCTTCTAGTGTTCTTCCTACTTCGACATCCAAGTCTTTTGTTTTAAATATCTTTGTTCGGTTCTCATGTTCTTCAATCAAGTAGGCAATCTTCCTAGTCATGAAATCTTTCAACTCTTTCTTCTTCTATTCTAAGACTTCTTCTTCCTTCCTTCTATCCCGATCTCTTTCGATCCAAGGTTTTCCTAGTAACATAGAAAATGTAGCATTGTTCTCAATAAATTTGACAACTTCAAATTCTTCCTTTGTCAAAGTTCCATTGGTACTCATAGATATCTGGGTGAGTTTTCCACATAGGTCTATCATATTTCCTCTGAATAGTCCTATTCCTCCCAATGAAGGAGTCATAGTAGGCTTTCCTAAAGTTTCCCAAGTTATTTATGTCTTAATATTCACCTATGTTTCCTCATCCAGAACACAGTCAATGTCGAAGTCTCCTATTCTTGCTTCTATGTACTCTTTTTCTTTGAATATCTTTGATAAGATGACATGTCGGTGGTCATTCAAGGTTTCTTTCATCTGTAGCAATACTTTCTCTAATTCTTTTTGGGGTTCTTCTATGGTTTCAGTTGCTTGAACTTTCTCATGGTATTCTTGTCTCATATTCATCCTGTCAACCTTAGTAATCATTCTAGGGCAATCCAATTGTTCATGGTCCATAGCATTGCAACAAAGGAAACTAAGTCTTCTACTAGGGGATTCCTTAGCTAGATGTCCTGGTCTTCTGCAATTGTAACAAAGGGTTAATCCTCTCTTTATTTTAAATGATCCCTAGCCTTTCATGTACTGCGTGCTAGGATCATAGTGGCTAACATTCAAAAAATTATTTCTAGGGTCCTGCATCCATTTGTTAGTCCAAACATTCTCTCTATGCATATATATAACATATTTTTCACTATTCTTATCAGATATACTTATATCAAATATTTGTTCATCTATCAGTGCCCTATTTTTCAAGCTAGGACATAATCTATCAATCATACCTAGATCCATACTCTAGAAACAAAAAAATTCCACTTATCCTACTTCTATAGAGCACAAAGCTTATAGATCTTACCTCTTTAGTCTCACTGTCACCTTTATCAGGGCACACAACTCCCAGATATTACCTCTTTTCTTCATATATGACCTTTTTTCTTCAAATCTGACCCTTCCTCTTGGAACAAAGCTCCATAAATCAATTAGTATTGCGTACTAGGGAAACATTTCTATGCACGAAGCTTTTCTCTTTTTCAGTTCAGATCTTCACACAAAGCTCATCTTTCCTCAGTTCCCAACAATCATAGTTTCAGGTCCCAACAATAGAACCATTTGTTGGCACAAGGGCAGACCTAGGGTTCAATGCTACAATAGCACACGAAAAACAACCTTGACTACCAACACTTTTGGCAACACCTGCGAAGTAGATGAAGTCTCACCCGAGGTAGAGGTAGGGGTGGTTGAAAGACTCATATGTCTGCAACCTTATTTGGGACATAGATCTATGATTCTAACACTTAACAGAGCACTTAGCAGTTATCATTCATCAATATCAAGTTCTTAGTTACAACACAGTTAAATCATACTCTCAACGCAGATAAACCCTAAACTACAGAGCATCATAGTATTCATCCAGATCTAAGATATTTAAGAACATATTTATATAGGTCAGATATAAAATCTATCATTAAGCACTAAGCATCTACAGATATATCTATCATTCATCTATATTAAAGCACTAAGAAAGTAAACATAGAAACACATCAATACATCACACAAAGCATAGCAACACAACATGTACGTGGTTCACCCCCACCTTGGGGCTACGTCCACCAACTCTTCTCTTTTTTATTATCTCTGATCGAGCTCTTGATAGGCACATAGCATCCAAATCCTACTCCGTAGAAGACCGGAGATCTGTGCGCACTCCACCAGATCTTCCTTCTTCGAGCTAGGGTATAACACCAAGCCTTAACATAGTCTCTTATAGTTACTTTCACTTAGCCTTGCAAGCCTCACACAGTATGCACAAAGAACTTACAACTCTTGATCACATAGATTGAACACTAGCACTTAGAAACATATCACATAGATGCCTCTTCCCTCCTTACATCGCCTAGACATCTATTTATATTAGAAAATCAGGCCTAAACATGGGTAAACCCATGGGTCGACATTCCCATACCCGTTACATAAGCCCAAAACCCAAAATGCCCTAAAAAGGGGCCAAGATCCCGTGATCTCTGCTTTGTCTTTCTCTTTGCCTTTGACAGCTTGTCGAAGTCCCAAAAATAGGTCAAACACGACCAAGAATCCTCAAAACTTGGTCAAGGGACAACAAATGGCATCTAGTAAATTAGGTAATCAAGACTTGTAAGGACCACACCAAGTCCACATGTTGCAAGGTGACACCTAACTTATTAAAAATTTGGCACACTTTCACTTGTTCACACACAAAGTCACTACTCACCCACATAGTTTCATCTAGAATCATGGAGGTTGAAGTAAGCTTCCTCCAAAGGGATCCCGAAACGCCCCACCCTTTTCTTGACGAAACTATCCACTCCCACTTAAATTCAAGGATATTGGTTCACACCCCCAATTTCTTAAACAAACACATCTAAATGTTTTCTAAAAACTCACTAAGTTTTCCTCCACTGGAGGTTCCAAAAGAAATTTTTTAGTCTAGGTAGGATCTTGGGGATAGGCATCCAAATAACTCCTCGTTATCTGGTTCTACAGCTTCAAATAGTAGAAGTTGACAAATAGGGAAGTTTTAAATCCTCCAAGTCAAGTGTTCCTACACCATAAGGCAGGGAGATACCCATGAAGGGTCAAAGGCCGAGGTCCGGTTGTTCTATGTGTACCCCCTTGAGGCACCCACCTCTTGGATGAGATGCATCCTGTGACCCATTTCTGAGGCTGAAAATCTAAATGTCGCACTTTGACCGAGGTACCTAGTGACAAAATTTTAGGACATCTACCCAGGTGGAAATTGTGTGCTGCAATTGCACCTTGATTGGATTTTGTGTAGCTATTGGGAAATATTTCCATCTCTTTCGGGATATGCCCCCTCTACCCCTCATTATAATTGATTGTTTCATCCTTCACGAGTTCCTCTTCTGGTGGCTTCAAACCCCATTGTTGAATGATACTGGAAGGTCCAGTGCTATTTGAGAGGAAGGACGTTATGCCTTTTTAGGACACAAGCATTTGTTTTCTTTGTTCTTCCACACAGACAAAATCTACCTACCAACATGTATGCTTCTTTATCAATTTATTTTTGTATGATGATCTTGTGATTACATGCGATTGTGAGATATATTGTGACGGTCCAAGAATTGTAACAAAGACTCTTGTTCATTTATTGCTCTCATCACAATTTGCACAAATCCACTTTGCTAGTCAGACACCATAGGGGACCCACAGAATCCCCGTCATTCCAGATGCTTGGTAAATCTCCCTACTATTGTAGGGGAAGTTCCTAGTATTTTTGACTCATCTTCTCCCCCTTCTCACAACCCTGTGAGTGCTACTGTCTTGGGATCATCTTTGCTTGGGTCCACTTCCCAAGGTCAACCGTCCACTCACTTTCCTTTACATGGAAGTGGGGGGCAAACCGCTTCCCAAGGAGGAAGCACAACCCCACCTAATCCCCTTCAAGGGTCAGGTACACAAAACACTCACACAATGGTTGGAACTAATCCTTCGCCACCACTTTAGATGTCGTACTTGGCTTCTCTCAACATACTGGATCTAAGAAAACTCACCAATGATTCTATATTGCATGACCCCACATGGCCTGCAATGCCCACCAAACTACCTTCAGACATTCCCAAGTTTGAAGGAAATGTAGGAGACAATATCCAAACCTAGGCACTTCTACAGATCACACTATCCTCCTCACTAGTAAGGAAGAATTTCTTCTACAAATGCACAGTCGTCAATACAACGCACTCCCTGATTCCTCTCTCACTACCTCGGAAGAAGCCCCAATCACAACTAGACCACCTATGATGATTCCACACCCTAATAATGAAACATCCCCTTGTATTCCTCGCATCCCATTATGATGGAATGTCAACAACCCTCAGGATAGGGTGGCACACAATTACAGTCTGGTTGATGACTTGGCACAATCCCCTGCTGCCATGTCAGTTTTAGAAGTCCTTCAAAATTGTGCTACTCAATGAAAGTCATTACTTTCCACCCTAGGGGCAGTCAATCCTACTGATAATTGACTCATAGCCTTTGATATTAATAGTGGGGAACCCCGTCTCCCCTCTCTGGTCTCTTTCCAAATACCTGTTAAAATCCAGAACATCACAGTTCATCGTTGCATCATTGATGAAGGTGAATCTACATGCATCATGTCCAAAACTATATGGAAGAAAATTGGCTCCCCTGAGCTCATACCATCCACCATTACTCTGATAGCTTATTATGGATGACCATACTCTCCTGAAGGGATCTTTCAAAATGTCCCTGTTGAAATCAGGGGAAAGACTATCCTCATTTACATTGAAGTTATCAAAGCTCTGCTCAATTACAACATCTGGTTCAGACGTAGCTACATGTACACTATGAAGGTTTTGGCCTCTTTTATTTTTTCCACAATGGTGTTCCCCCACAATGGGAAGATCGAGACCATCGACTAAGTATCACATTACGAGCCAAACCCTTCCAAAAACATTGATAACATCCTACCCTTTGTCCATAGTAATCCTGATGCCTACCCTCTCATCGAGATGGGCCCCAACATTTTCAAATACCCATACTTGCTAGGAACATACCATGGAGCACCTCTGCTCATACATCCCTCAGCAAAATTATGTGGCATCTCATCCAATGGAATAGAAACTAGAGATACCCTTCCTCCCACAGAGGCTTCCTTACTATTTGAATTCCCAGTCGTCGTAGAACTCCTTCCTCAAGAATCTCCTGATAACTCTTTAACTCCACCTATTCCCGATTTCACCCTCCCCCAAAGCCACATTCCAGTTTGGGAGATATTCCACCAAGCCATTACTCAAATCCCCTTCTTTTACCCCCCACCGAGCGTACAATATTTTTAGGTAGCCGCAATGCTTACCCTTCCCAATATGGTGCTAGAAATTCCACTATGGTATCTACATCCACCTGTGATGGTCCCTCAACCATCCCTCCCTCCCCAAATAGAAGGAATCATGATGTAGATTCCAATACTTACTCCAACCACAACACCTTCACCCCCACTCGCTAGTGCCACTGCTACCAATAGGGGCAGAAGGAAGAAGAAAGAGCCCACCGCTACACTTCCCCCACGAGTTCAGCCTCCTTGCGAACTATGCAAGAAATACGGAGACCCCACCAATAAATTCTCGTCTCTCCCCAAGCTATGCAATTTAATTCAAATCCCTCGAGTGACGACACCGCTCGTCACTTCATCCAGTTCACCTAGTACTACCACTGCATCCCCTCCTACAAGAAGCAAAGGGCTGCAAAACAAATTTTCATGTGCCATCTATTCAGAGTATGGTCATTACACCCACCATTTCCCTGCGCTACCTCAATTTTAGCAGACGCTATTAATAGTACGCCAGAGCTTTTGGAAAGAACCCTCCCTTTCCATGTCATCTCAAACCCATGTCACTAAAATCCACTATGTCATGACCTCATTCAATGAACGGATGAAATTTCATTGCTCTCTCTGCGAGTCACTTGATCATTTCACATACCAATGTCCTATGATAATTGAATACAGGCATCGACAAATGGCCCTTATTCAAAACCCTACACCTCCCCCACTGCCAACAGAACCAGTGATTACTCTTAATCCATCACCTAATGCTGTTCATATCTTCTCCCTGGAGCCTGAGGAACTCCCTACTCCTCCATGGCTCCTGGATAGCTTATATGAGGATTTGCCCACAAATCCCCCCAATTCTCTAGTTCATTTCCCCACAAAAATTTTATGGCCAACTACCATTTTCAACCCCCAGTATCTTAATATTTGGTTTATGTGGGGTGAACCATCACAACTCCCTTTCATTGTCCACCCTACCTCTTCCCCACCAGAAGACAACCACACGGTGAAGGTCACCAATGTTACTCCCCTGGATCCCCTATATTCTCGACAGTTCCACTGCGACGAAGACATCCTCGAGGAATTAACTACCCCTGATTTCCCATGGGATTTGCTCCATCACAAAGCTATCTTCCTTTCATAGGAAGCCTTTGCACCTCTCGAAAAAACCCCACATATGCCATTGAAACCAAATATTTTCTCCCCTCAGGGCACATAGATTGGTTCAATAACCCTATGCCTTCCCCCGATGCTTTTGAACAAGGCAACATGGCCAAAATCCCCCCCACTATCAAAATCAATATTTGCATCGAACCTGGAATCATAGAGGAAATCACCATTGGTGCCGCATGCTCTCTTGAAGAAATCATAGCTTACAAATCTCTCTTCCAGGAATACTGAGACATTTTTTCCTGGTCATACACAGAGATGCTTGGCCTTGATCCCTCTATTGTCGAACATCGTATAGACACATGGACAGATATCACCCCTATACGAAAAAAGCAATGTCCACTAAACCCATCCAAAGAGGCAGCCATCAAAGCCAAAATTGATAAATTACATGCAACAAGGTTCATATACCCCATCGCATATATGTCATGGGTCTCCAACCCTATCTCGGTTAAAAAAAAACAAGGTACTATTCGCGTTTGCACTGATTTTCGTGACCTCAATCACGCCTGTCCGAAAGATAATTTTCCAACACCCTTTATCGACCAAATTATCAATGAATGTGCCGACCACGAGGATTTTTCCTTCATGGATGGTTTCTCTGGCTACAACCAAATTTAGATTCACCTAACCGATCAATACAAAACTGCATTCACTACCCCCTGAGGAACTTTCGCCTATGTGTCATTCCTTTTGGCCTCAAGAAAGTTGGTGCAACTTTCAAATGGGCCATGACATACATTTTTCATGATCTAGCTCATATCATCCTCGCATACTTTGATGACCCCACCACTCGATCCAAGAAATGCACTCAACATCTCGCTAATTTACGAATCATCTCCCAAAGGTGTCGTTAGTACAATATCCTCTTGAACCCCCTCAAGTGCGTATTTTGCGTCACTGTTGTATGCCTCCTTGGATTCATCATTTCCCAATGTGACATCACTGTGGACTCCCTCAATTTCCAAGCCATCACAGACTGTGCTCCCCCTCAGACTTTACGATAGCTACAAATCCTACAAGGAAAAGCTAACTTTTTACGTTGCTCTGTCCCCGATTACGTGACTCGTGCACACGGTTTCCTTCACCTCTTACGACACGATATCCCATTCCAATGGGATGAACATTCCCAAACTACATTTGATGATCTCAAATCAACCCTCTCCAACACCTCATTGATTAGTCCACCCGATTATGACCATGACTATATCCTCTACTTATTGGCCTTAGCCATCTCAGTAGCAGGAGTTCTCGTCCAAATAGGGGATGATGACTGTGAGCATGTCATTACTATATTAGTAAAAATCTTTTAGGGCCACCCTTGAAATACAATAATGAAGAGAAAATCTCCCTTGTAGTTTTCCTCGCAGTCTAGAAACTACGCCATTACATTCTACTTTGCACTACCAAAGTCGTAGCCGATTCCAACCCCATGCAATACTTGCTCAGTCGCCGAAAAATTAATGGAAAATTTGCCCGATAGATCGTCCTTCAAGAGTACGACCTAGAATTTTCAACACCCAAGAGAAAGAAAGCCCTCGTCCTCACCAAAATCATTATGAATTTTCCCTCCGATACTACCAATTCTCTCATCAATACAGACTTCTCCAATGAACATCTCTTTTACATCCCCTCGGATGACCCTTGATATGATGATCTCCTCATCTATCTTTGAACAGAGAAGTTTGGAAACCACCTCTCCTGGGACGATTGTTGACGTATTCTCCACTAGGCCCCTCACTACCTCCTTATCAGTGATATATTATATTGACGAGGGGTCGATACCATACTTCATCAATGTTTGAAGATCGACGAAGCCGATAAAGTATTGAATGACTACCACAGTGGCACCTCCAGTGGCTACCTTTAGGGATTTCCACCACCCAGAAAATCATTCGAGAAGGATACTTTTTGCCCACATTGTTTCACGATTGCATCCAAGATGTGAAACACTGTGAAAAATGTCGGCTTTATGCCAACAAATCCCAAGTTCCACCCACTCTTTTACACCCAATAATCACCGCTGACCCCTTTTTCAAATGGGGCATTGATTTCATGACTTGCATCCCTCCATCCAGAAATAGACACAAGTACATTATCATGGTATTCGATTACTTCACCAAGTGTCTAGAAGCTATGCCCACCTTCAACAACATCACTGACACCGCAACATGTTTTTTCTTTAATCACGTCATCTCCTGCTTTGGAGTCCCACTACAGTTAGTCTCCAATCATGGGAAACACTTTGAGAATGAGATTTTCATCGAACTCTCCTCTAGGTTAGGCTTCTCCCATGAGTTCACCTCCCCATACTACCTTCAGTCCAAGAGACAGGTAGAGGCAGTCAACAAGGTCCTTAAAACCATGTTTCAGTGCATATTTAACAAACATAAGACCAATTGGCATCATTTGTTGTTTTCCGCACTATGCGCTTATCGCATGACAGTTAAAACTACCACTAGTTTTACACCATTTCATCTTGTCCATGGGGTCGAGGCCAATCTCTCCATTAAGTACGAAATCCCCACCTTACACACCGCTATTGAGCTATTACCTGACACTGCTCCAATGGAGCAGTGTTTGCTGAACTTAGAGTCACTGGATGAAGACCGTCGTTCTTCATTACAGAACAATGAGGTAGACAAAAAACAGTTGAAGGCCACCTTTGATCACCATGTCAACCTTCGATCATTCAATGAAGACGACCTCATCCTTTCTTACGATATCACTCACGATACCCTCGACCATGTCAAATTCGAGTCATTATGGCATGGACCTTACATCAACCAACATTGCCTCACTAAAGGTGCATACATCCTAGCCTCTCCCAAAGGCCACCCTCTCAAAGAACCCGTCACAGGTTGTACTTAAAGAAATTTATGCCTGAGCGTAGAGCTTTTAATATTCTTGTACACTTTTTGTAGAGTTTTTAATCTTCTTTTCCCTCCATGGCTTGCATATAATCTACCATTTTTGTTATTGATAGATGCCTCCTCCATTGACCTACCAAATCAGTTACGTCGACAGAGCTAGCAGTTGGACACAGAATCTCGCTTCGGTCGCTTGGACCCTCTATACCCCCTCACATGATCTGCTCCACTCCAGTGGCATATGTTTGGGCTCAACAACCAACAACCAAGCATAATACACAACCGTCATTGGCCTCCTTATCGAGGCCAGTCACTGCCATATTCATCACCTTAGCATCTTACTAGATTCCCAACTCATTTTCCTTCAGCTCAACAATGTGTACCATGTCCATGATCCTTGCCTCTTCTGCAAATACCTGCAAGTTCAACTTTTATCTTGACATTTCGATTCAATCATATTTACACATATCCCAAGACAATGCAATCAAATAGCATATAATATGGCTAACCTGGTGTTAGATTGGCATTTATCACATCAAGTTACCATTACACATACATAACCCATCAAAAGTCCGTCACAACATATAAATTAGCCATAATAAACAACATCACAAAAACATCATCACATGTGAACATCACAAGGATACATATATATATATATATATATATATCGACCACTGTGCCATCAATGTTTACAAAAAATAGTACAACATGTACGTCACCTATAGACAGGTGAATCCCCTCATCCATATCCATACAAAATAGGTATCACACTACCCTATACAATATGGGATCCCAAGCCTCTATAAATACAAAAATGAATACATCAAGCACTCATGGTGCTGCTAGAGAACCTCCACCAGGTCCTCTATCAGGAGGCGGGGCCCCACCAGCTGGGGGTCTACCCAATCCAAGAAGAAGTCACCCTATCATCGTTGTTGCCACTACTGCTGCTCGATGGATCAAGGTCCTCAACTCCACTGGAATACTCACACACTGCTCCAGGACTCCCTCGTCCTGAATTTGGGTTCACATAAACCTCACGTACTCCCTGTAAAACCGCCTCCAATTGGCGGAAAAAGTCCTTAAACACCCCATTGGCATCGACAGTAGGTGCACATGAAGGCCCTGCACCGGGGTCATCATAACGTCGCCTCCTACCATCTCTATCCACATCCACTAGCCTAGCACCTGCCTCCTCCCTCCAGTGCCTCTCGCCTACCTGTTGTGAGTGGGAAATCCCTCTATGAACTAGCACTTAGGGTTTTATCATGCATGCAGAAAAGACCTAAAGATTCCTAATTTTTTAGTGTCATCTCAGACCTAATCCCCATTATTCTTAATCAAATGTGTAGTTAATAATATTAGGTGAACATACCTTATTTCGGGTGTTTGATATCAATCCCTCTTCACGCTTGGTTGCTCTTTGACTGCAACTCTCCTCCCAAGGCTGACCTGCATTCACAAAAGACAAAAAAAGAACTCCACATGTATATGATCTACAAATTAATGGGTTAGATATTTAATCAACGTATATGCACTAAACAATGAAAACCTCATATGGTGGGACGAGAAAAGTACTTCTTTATTATTAACTTCACTGAAGAAACTTACAATGATGAAGCCGACCACTGCTCCACGAACCTGGTCCTGGGCTCCTCTTTAACTGTCCTCCAACTACTTTGCTCTATACTTCTCTTTGCACAAGGATGGATAAAGTTTGGGACAAGGGGAATTCTCAATTGGGTATAGTCTCTTTACTATGATTTTTCTCCCTTTCAAATGGGACCCTTACCCCTTCTTATATAGGCTAGAAGGAGCTAGGTATTTGGTCGAATGATCGGCCATGCATGGCCAAAAGGTTTAGTTAACTTGCCCAAAGTTGTGTGTTCCATTAGCAACTTTCCTTTTTCCATGCTTTTGTAGGTACACACGGGCTGTATTGGTGCAGCTAGCGTGTACACGCGTGCAATAATGGAGCAGGGTGCGTGGGCCTTTATAAAGGGGTTTTTTAAGAAGAGTTGTTCAGTATTGTTTTGGCAAAGAAGGAGTCTGAGATGGCCTGATTCCAGGTAAGTATGCCTGGTGAAATTTAGGGTTATAACAGATGCCCCCTAATGTGTGAGGTCAGAAGAGAATTTGATGGCCGAAATACATTATCAATCTTCACCAACGTTCCAAACAAGTGAGACCAAGGACCAAAAATCGAGAGTTTCCATCTGCAAAATAACAATTGTCTCATCGAGGAGGGAATAACCATGCTCGGGAAGAAATAAAATCATGGCTACCAATCAAATACATTGTAGATCCATGTCATATAACTATATAAAGTGTAGTTGCGAGCAATACACAACGGATATGCATCTCAAAATAAAAAAGATATACATGCATAGTATCCATCTTCTAGAAGTTGATAAGGCCTGATGGATGGAGATGAGGTCTTCGTAGCTCGAGCAACAACTTAAAAATATTCAAAAATCAGGTAGGAGTGTAATATGAGTGTACGAATTCACTACCCAGAGGTCTTCGATGGCTCATCGGTCTTGGACTAGAGAATCTTGATGATCAGACTGAAGGCTTCATTGATTTCGAACAAAGACTTGATTGGACTTTGGGGATGGTCAAGCATGAGGGAAAGAGACAAACTGCAGAGGGGCTGGCTTAGGCTTGGAAAAAATTCGCTTTGGACAATAGCACGACAAATGATGAGACTCAGGCAACATGGCATTAACATAAGTTCACGAGGCAGGAGGCAATGCAAACTCTCCATATGTCTAGAAGAGTAACCAAACAAAGGAGGACACAACTCAATGTAGCGGGAACAAATTCCTAAGGTCATTTTAAATCCCAAGTCTTGTCGAACAAATGAAAGGATGTGCTTTATCCAAGGGTGACTCTTTGTGCTGCCAACACCAAGAAAATACTTTTCCCTTCCTCTTTTTGGGGTATATATATATATATATATATATTATCCTTTTCAATAATTTTGGAAAAAGAATAAAAGAATGCTACATTACAAAGGAGGGAGGGGTGTCACAAACATACGATATCAAGGTGCGAGGAAAAGACTGATGTTCAAAGCAAGGACACTCGGAAAAAATCCCTCTTGGGGCCAAAGGTGTCAAGACGTAGAGGTGAATTGCTATAGGGCTTGCGTATAAGGCATGCTTCAGATGGTTCAGTTGAGAGAAACATGGATCCAGCATTAGACCAAAGACATAGGTATGAAAATACAATTAATAAGACAAACAATGGTAACGTCCTTCGATGTAAGTTTTATGAGCCCAGAGAAGGTAAGCTCGATGGTTTTTCATATTTAGAGAGTCCGAAAAAACGTGAAAGGAGACTCCAATGGGGTACCTTTTTCAAAGGTAGTCTAGTCAGTTCGAAAAAGGGGTAAACTAGCATCGACAAGATGTCTATTCAAAACCATTTTAACGAGTGTGATAAAGACAAGATCACTCGACAATTTTCTCATTTTTAAGGAGTCTGAAAAAATATTAACTATGGAATCCGTCAGGAATGTTCTTCTGGACCATTTTAACAACTGTGAAAGAATACGGTCACTCGACGATCTTTTCAATTTTAGGGAGTCTGAAAAGAGCTTAACTATGGACTCCGTGGGGGTTCCTTTTTCGTAAATTTAGTCCCTCAGGCCCGAAAAAGGGTTAAAATTATACTTGAGGGTACTCTTCTAAAGAACTGAGGCCCCTAGAGTATACCTTTGTTTGTGCAGTTGACCATCCAGACCGAAAAATGGGTAAACTATCGTCGGACAGACGTGCCTTCAAATTTCAATTTAATGAGTGTGAAGGGAAACAAGATCGCTCGACAATCTTTTCACGTTTAGAGGGTCTGAAAAGAGATTAAAAGAAGACCCATGGGGGCTATGATTCATGTATGAAACTGGTTCAAGTAGAGCCCACTGCTAGGCTCAAACCAAGAGTCTCTTCGATAGTCAACTTGGAAAGTCTCCCAAAAGGGAATAAAACAGAAACCATGGTGTAAGTCCTCCTACGATATAGAAACCATAGTCATGGCTTCAAGTATAGCCTCATCTGAAGGTAATTCAAAATCTGAGAAATCACGCAAACGAGGGTCGACAACCCCAAAGAGTGAAGTAAACTAACCATACTCCATATGACAATGGAGGTTCTGGTTAGGACTGGCAAAGTCTATCAACAAAGAATCACAAGCACGAGGGCTTGAGGATCTACAATCAGCAGGATCAGACTCAGAAGGATACTCAAGCCCACTTGGACCAAGAGGGGGAAGCAAGGGCTCCCATGCCCCCATTGGATAAACCAATGAATCAATTGTTGATTCCAAGTCTCGAGAAGGAAAACAGGATTGCACAGGTTCCTTCTCAGAAGAAATTAAACACTAAGGATAAGATGCCACATAATTCATCCATGGCAGGGTGGAGTCTACACGAACAATAGGAACATATAAAGGGGTAGCTTGAACTAACGCTAAATTAGGATGGTGATTATCGGATGCCACCTAGTCAATAGTGACAATGCTTCCATTGTGAGGGAAATGCATCACCCAGAAGAGCGTAGATACCACAACGTTCATAGCGTATACATAATCACGCTCAAGAAGCATATTGAAATATAACGGGCCTTGCACCACTATAACATCAACATGGACAATATTCCCACCTAACGAGATAGGAAACTAAGGAAGAACCCCCAAATATTCACTAGGATGTCTGTCAAAAGACAACAACTCATGCGAAGCATATACAAGCTCGGGAGATCCCAAGACTTTCCAAACCGAGGAGGATAAAATACTTGCAGAGGATCCTTCATCCACAATACATCAATAGATGTTTGTTGAATTAACTTCAACCCTTACTTGAAAAGGTGCAGAAGAAGGGAGATGAGGCTCAACAAGATCATTCCAATCAAAGGAAACCATCCTGGGGCTTGGAGGGGGTGTGCTTGGAACGAGCGGAATGCCCCCTTGTTCTGAAAGTATTGAACCAAAAATGCTAAAAACATAGATGATAGACATGTCACTCCCCAAAATAAGAGTGGGATCATCTGATGACTGCATCGACATGACCACTTTCGCAACCAATGGATGAATAGGCTGCGGGACTACATGGTCTAAAGGCACCTCAACCCCCAAAAGAGGAGTGGGATCAGCCGATGACTGAATCGGCATGACCACTTTCTCAACCAATGGCTAAATAAGCTGAGAGACTACATGGTCTAAAGGCACCTCACCCCCCAAAAGAGGAGTGGGATCATCTGATGACTACATCAACGTGACCACTTTCTCAACCAATGGTTGAATAGGCTAAGAGACTACAAGTTCTAAAGGCACCTCACCCCCCAAAAGAGGAGTGGGATCAGCCAATGACTGCATCAACATGACCACTTTATCAACCAATGGGTGAATAGGCTGAGAGACTACAAGGTCAGAAAGTTCTAAAGGCACCTCACCCCCCAAAAGAGGAGTGGGATCAACCTATGATTGCATCGGCATGACCACTTTCTCAACCAATGGCTGAATAGGCTGAGAGACTACAAGGTCTAAAGTCACCTCACCCCCCAAAAGAGGAGTGGGATCAACTGATGAATGCATCGGCATGACCACTTTCTCAACCAATGGTTGAATGGGCTGAGAGAATAGAAGGTCTAAAGGCACCTCACCCCTCAAAAGAGGAGTGGGATCAATCGATGACTGCATCGACGTGACCACTTTCTCAACCAAAGGTTGAATAGAATTTGAGGAAACCTGAGAAGACTCAGAAACAGAGGAGATTGCAGATAGGGACCACAATCTTTGTACCTCTGGAATGCCAGGGCATAGATGAGTAAGGTGATCTCCCTTGCAAAGCTGATAAGGGAACCTAGGTTTACATCCTATCCATCTAGGTTTCTCAACAGAATCAATGCCCCCATCATGACTAGCGGTGGCTGGTTTCACATCTCCAACATGACTTGTAGAGGTTGGTGATGGGTCGATAACATGACTCACAGAGGCTACATATTTATTGCCAATATGACTAGCAGTGACTGGACTTTTTCCCCCAACATGACTGGTAGGGGCTGGTGATTTCTTCTTCCTATTCTTCCTCTTTCTACTTCATTTAGACTTTCGATTAATAGTAATTGTACTTTCACCAAATGTGGGAGAAGGAGGAGGAGAAGACTTTGCTGATGAAGGAACATCGACATTATTCCCATGACATAAAGAACTTAGCTGGGAAGCGTCAAGAGCATTTGGGACATTTGGAATGGTACCCAACCAAACCGGTAATCCCACATTCAACCCAGGAATGTACAAGGTGGACATCAAAGGGACACCAACGTTTTCGAAGAAAGGAAAAGCACAAGAATACCCTTATGAAGGGGTTCCTTGGTTGGTATCATCGGGAACTTTAGCCATGAATATATTATGCACAGGTTATCCCCTTGCGGGATCGTTCAAATCCATAAAATTCTCACACACTGACTATGGCAGACCAATGTTATCAAAATAACGCCTATACGGAGGTAGCTCCACATTTCTAAGAGGAGGACCAAAAATTCCTCATGACCAGTGGAGTGGGCGGTCTACCACCCTAGGTAAGAGACCCAAATACATAGTTGGATAACTCATTATGGAAAAATAGGGAGCACAGATCACACACTAAAAGTTCATAAAGGAAAATCAAGCAAATGACTAACTAGTTGGAAGAATAGTTACACCAACCAACACTAGAGAAAATTACTGGTGAAAGTGCAACTTGAATACGAAAGCACCTCTGGGTATAATCTACAAAGTGTGGCCCGATGTCTACCCTAGGTACTGCGGTATACCATCACGGTCACCTGTGTAAGCCCCTAAAATAAAGGCAACTAGGTTGCCAGCTCATGAACAATCACCAGGCGAGTACAGTCGACAGTCAGGTGGACCGCAATGAGCAGGGTATCAAGCCTGAAACCTATCAAGGGTATCAAAAGAAAGTGTTTCGGAAGACGAATGAGGACCTTGAACGGATTCGAGTGCAAGATACCAGATATATAAAATATGCAGAACATAAATGAAATGCTAGAAATGACAGAATAATAGTAAAATATCCAGCATAATCTTCACAATACACAGAAATGATATACGAA
>JZKD02S1636303.1:108309-131667 GCA_000966675.3 Picea glauca
ATTAGGTCTTCTTACATCCACCTTATTCTATTTTATTGAAAGGTCTTATTAATATTGACCTTTATTACATCCGAATACATTGATCTACCTATGTGTGGGTTAGGACCTTAACATCGAGACCCACAAATTTCTGTGGCAAATGCGATCAACGAAATCCCAAGACAAGTCCTCTATATGCGTTCCCCACTACGCTTGGTCTGACTTTGGAGGGGTTATCTCTGCTACCTTTCTGCACGCAACCTCATGTTTATCTCCTGTGTTAGAGGGGGGTCCCGGATAATTTCCACGTTACTGGACTTCTACACTCCTTATCACAGACTTGTATGTTTGTTTTAATGGCCTTGAAGAGTTTCCTCTCCAACCTAATTCAAGGCCCTAACCCTAAACTAGTTGATGGACCCTACAAACATAAAAGTCTAGTTATTTTTAATTAGCATTCTATTTAAGGCTTGATTTACTCAAAAGGTGTGGTAGTGCAACTGATGTTGTTAAGACTCTTGCAGAAAAAAGAAATGATAAGAAAACTAGCAAAGAAGGATTGTCTTTCTTATTTTTCTTTTGAAATGCTTTTAAGATGAGAAGAAAACACAACACTATGCTAATTTCTTTTTCTTTTTCAAATAAAAATGCAAAGAAAATGCCAGGAAAGAAAGAGATCTAACAAACTAAGTTTTTTTTTTTTTAATTTTCTTCCAATCAAAGTAGAAATAACAAAAGATTCTAAAAGAAAATGATGAATGCACGATTCTTAAAATTTCAAGCTAAAAATAAGTTAAAAAAGCTAAGAAACAGAAGAAATCTTTTAATGAAAAAGAAAGCTATGTTGGAGTCCAACCTAGGTTAAAACTTCTATGACAGAGACTATAATCAAACAAGAAAATCTCTGAAAAAATGACTCTTGACAGGAAAGAGGATGACTGCCTCTTCAAACAAATTTCTAGACAGACACGCGACTGTCACTTCAACAACCAGTGTATGCCTGCGAGCTGTCCAAGGGCAGGGTGTGTATGCATGCGTTCAGGCCGACTATAGGTCGTGTGTGCCTCTATTTTTCCCCAAAAAAGGAAGACAAGCAGCTAAGCTTAGGCAGGGAGTACTGGTATTGAAAACCATAACCCCTTAATGGTGAAAAAACTTACGGGAGTACTGGTATTGAAAACCAGAACCCCTTAATGGTGCAAAAACTTACTTTGAAAAAGAAGAGGCAAGAAATCTTTAGCAAAACAAAGATAATACTGAGGTTCTTACCTAACTATGGACTGTTCAATCAGAGACCTAGGAGGACCCACAAGATCCCTAAGAAGGATCACTTCTGCAGGGGAGAGGATGATTGCCTCTTCTTGAGAAGTATTTCCTGGATTCTCAGACACGTAGCTAGCACTTCATCAACATGAGTACATACGCGCGATGACTAAAGGTAGGGTGAGTGCATACGCAGGCTTTCTAACTATAGGGCGTGTATGCCTCTTAAGACTCTAAAAAAAAATTAAAAAAATAGTCTAGTTAAGCAGAGAAGGGAAGACTGGTATTGAGAACCAGAACCCCTGAACACTCAGACTTCTTGCAGAAACTCAAAAAAGGCAGCAAAACCAATTTCAAAATACCCCAAAAAATCCCCAAAGAACCCTAGAGACTCCCCAGTACGGTCGCCAATTCTATTATGAGTGGGAAATCCCTCTACGGACTAGCACTTAGGGTTTTATCATGCATGCAGAAAAGACCTAAAGATTCCTACTTTTTTACCGTCATCCTAGACCTAATCCCCGTTATTCTTAAGAAAATGCATAGTTAAGAAGATCAAGTGAACATACCTTATTTCAAGCGTTTGATATTGATCCCTCTTCACACATGGTCACTCTTTGACTGTAACTCTCCTCCCAAGGCTGACCTACATTCACCAAAGACAAACAAAGAACTCCACATGCATTTGATCTACAAATTAATGGGTTAGAGATTTAATCAACATATACACACTAAACAATGAAAACCTCATATGGTGGGATGGGAAAAATACTTCTTTATTATTAACTTCACTAAATCAACTTACAATGATGAAGCTAGCCATTGCTCCACGAACCTAGTCCTGGGCTCCTCTTCAACTGTCCTCCAACTGCTTTTCTCTATACTTCTCTTTGCACAAGGATGGCTAAAGGTTGGGACAAGAGGAATGCTCAATTGAGTATATTCTCTTTACTATGATTTTTCTCCCTTTCAAATGGGACCCTTACCCCTTCTTTTATAGGCTAGAAGGAGCTAGGTATTTGGTCGAATGACCGGCCATGCATGGACAAAAGGTTTATTTAACTTGCCCAAAGCTGCGTGTTTCATCAGCAACTTTCCTTTTTCTGTGATTTTGTAGGTACACAGGGGCTATATTGGAGCAGCTAGCGTGTACACGCAAAGGGGGTTTTTAAGAAGAGTTGTTCAGTAGTGTTTTGGCAAAGAAGGAGTCTGAGATGGCCTGATGCCAGGTAATTATGCCTAGTGCAATTTAGGGTTATAACACTACTCGGGGGTCCTTCCGCAACAGTCTCACTAGCCCCTCATGAGTCGACGCTCTAACCAGCTCCATCTCTCATCCTCGGGGCCCCACATCTGCACATACAACCAACAAATGATAATATCAACATCCATCCATACATAACACATATGCGATACTATCTAAAAAATCAAATCATCAAATACATCAACATACCTCTATGGTCCCAAACCTCTTTAGGAGGTAAGACCATGTTGGGATCCCGATGATAGTCCATCCCACCATATGGATATCGGAGGATGATATGTGGCATCTGACACCACACATGTGCTAACTTGATTGTAAAGTGATGGCCACCCTTCCCACCCCAATGACACACCAAGATCATTTCCCACCGCATCAATCGCGGCTCTCATGCCCCCAACGCATCCAACAACACTCTAGGGTGCAACATAGGCACCCTCTCCAAAAACTAGGCCACCAAGATAGACCCAAAGGAAAAGTCACCAAACTCAGCAGCTCGACACCAGTTAAGCTTCTCGATCATCTTGGTATGTAGCATCAAGCCCCAGGAAAAATGCTCTCCACATAGGGCCCTCTGCATAATCCTCAGCTAACCACCACTAATCCGATGAGTAGCGAGGGACTCATACACCCTCACAATCATCGTTGCAATGCAATGATGCACAAGGGAATCCATTGCCCCAATCCTCACCACTGAGCTAGACATAAATTCCTCCCAGTACAATATGTTCACGCTGGGTCAGCCAACTATCCATCCCCCGACAACACGGGCTCAACAGGTAGAGGACTTCCCTGAAAAGGGAGCCCAGTCAAGAAATATACATCCTCTGTAGTAGAGAATGTGAGATGATCTCCCCATACAATGAAACACTATCGATCAATGCTCCACATTGATATCAAAAACCATAGTAGCTACTCCTACTCCCGCAATAGTGAACAGTCAAAGAACTTTAGTAGCCCACAGGCTGCCAAAGTCCCCCGCACACTCGTCTCCTCATATCTAACCACCTCTCTTAGGCACGCAAAGTCTCTCTCCCTCCAGTGGACTGACATCCTCAACTGATCACCTGCATCCACATAAATAGTACCTGATCAGACATCACAACCCATAAAACACCAAAATATCCCAAAAAGATAAGTTTTTACACCCCTAAGCTTTGCCTCAAGGGTGCGACTATTTTCCCCACAAGCACACACATATGCGTTCTTTTTCAATCCATAGTTTCTCATGCATGCACAACTTTTGGTGATACAGGGGCACACGCATGCACCCCTGTCACACACATAGATGTGCATCCCAGCGCGCTTGTTCTCTACAGAGTTTCACACACATGCACAACTGTCAGGAACACAGGTGCGCATGGATGCACAGTTGTGCTTTGAACAGGCGTGCATCCAATGCGTGCCTGTTTTCCCCACTCGAGCGCCCTCATGTGTGGCTTCCCCAATTATAGCTACACACTCATGCGTGTGAATCATTCGATCGCTCACACACTGGGGGGGGCCAACCTCATAGAATACTCTTGTATGACCATCCGTACAACCCTACCCAAAAAAGAAATCCTACTTACTATGCAGGAGGATATGACCACTAACCTGACACTCGCTAATCCTAGATCGACTATCTCAATCTCCCAGAATCTCCAAATATCTCCTCAAACCTCTCATCAATCCACTATGGCAGTAGGTACAAATGAAGTGGCAATGTGGTCCCTACAGATATATATAGTCCTTTTTTCCAAATTTCCATATTCAATTCTGGGAGCTCCGAGCGTCCGTTTTCTGATTCGTCTTTAGCCACGAGATTAGGCTCCTTCCACCTACACAGTCACATTCCCCAAGCCACCATCCATCCTTGACCCCAAGGGAGAATTTTTCTCACTTCACACCCAGGTATGCATGCTCATGTTCAAAATTCTCAAATAATTGTTATATGTTCTTTACTTTCAAATATTGTTCACAACGGGTATTTTTATTTTTATTTTTATCTGTGTGTAGGTACTTGGTCATCACCCACCAGTGCAGCCCTTTCAGGTATATGATCAATATTGGCATGTAATCATTCCCTCTGAATATCAATTTCATCTCCTAGTCACACCCTCCGATATTTTCCTCTAGGGTCCCCTCATCTAGATCTGCAACACTCACACCTCCACTACATTTCAATACTGTCAACCGGTAGCACTCTCTCCCACATGAGTTTTCCCTATCATAGTCCCCTCTGTCACTTTGACACTCATGATGTTTTCACCCCCTAGGGCTAGGAGTCCCAATAGTATTTTCATTCTTGAGAATCAGCTGCATGCCCCTTCTCCTGATTTTTCTAGCTTCCCCACAATGTACTCCCAGGTAATCTCATTACAATTCACATTTGACTGCACCTCCATAGTATCATTAACCATCCATCTCATCCACCATAAGTTTTCCCATCTATATATTTTCCTCATACAGAAACCCACCTTTGGCCCCCCCACCCTCCACCTGTTTTCCAAGATACTTAAGCCCTCACCGGCCAAGCCATCTTACACTGGGGCACCCGTTTCTGTATCTGCACACTTATCCCAACTTATTCTTTATTCATTTGGTAATTGTACAAAACCTTTGTTTCCATCATTTACATAGTTTTTTGTCATCACCTTTGGCGAACTTCTTTTCCTGACAAAGCAACCCATGTCACCCTTGGTTGGGGACTTCCTTACCTTCTACTCTTATTGACATCATCCATAAAACCCTGAGTATCCCATAGTGCATGTACCCCCGATATCTTATTTTGTCCACTTTGTCATGCCTCTAGCACAATTTAACCCATGTCTAGTCATCCCCTTGACACTAGATCTAGTTTCACAGTTGCTGCCACTCATCCTTCACATATATCCCCAACCAAGGGTAGTATTGAGTCTCCCCTCATCTTGAATTCATCCATGTACCTCCTCATTTCATGATCTCATCTAGTGGATTTCATGAATCTCTTTGCTTCTTGGAGTCACATCTCCTTTTCTGTCGACATCAGCACAGTTTCCAGAAGGGAAACAATATCTTGACTCTCATTACCTTTACAATGAGGAGTCTCAGACGGCACATGGAGAACCATCATTGCTCTTTATTTTCATTGACCGCCATAGCATTTGACTTCAACACCATCTCATGTTACGCTGGGTCTTACTTTGTGACTATTGTAGTTGTTTTATCTTAGCCAAAGACCTCTGAAATTTGATAGGCTATCAATGCCTGCGTATCATCGACACTTCTTACAGGTGTCATCACCTCTTTTCAAAGTTTTTTCACCATCATAATTGTCCTCTGCCATTATTAAATTGCCCCGGAGGGTGCTGTAGTTATCTATATCAACCTACAACTTCAGTTACTGTCTAACACATTTTGAGTTTCATAACACGAGCATGGGTCATGCCTGCCTCATTTGTACACAATTTTATTTTATTTTATTTTTTTATTTTTTATTTTTTTCACACCTTGCGAAGGGTTTGGGTCCCACCGGTTCCCCTCTCCCTCCAATGGGTCTCTCTTGCATCTCCCCTTTGCACTCTTTCTTACAAAGGTACTCTCAGTAGAATAAACATTGATGTATTTCAGTTATACATATGCTCCTAACCTCACACATCAGGGGGCATATGTTATCACTAGAATTTCATCCGCAAATGGCTATAGGAATCCATCATTTCTGAACACCCATTAATTCATCCATGGACCAAAAAATTCATTTCCAAAGGGAACAAAACTATACAACTGGTTATAAAATTAGCATGTGATAATAATGCAAAGGAAGTGTGTGCACATTTGCTAGTAAAAAATGATAGAAAAGCACACATGCGCCCGATGCGTGACTGTGGACGCAAAAAACCACGCACACCTCAGAACGACACATTTATGATTTTGGTCAGCCTCCCACCCACTTCTGGTTCATCTCCCAAGTCGATTTGACCCTCAAATCCTAACTGAATCTGAGTGGGGGGCTGGTCAAAGACCTGGAGGTGCCCTAAAAGGCTCCTTGTTCACACTACAGACCGGTTGGATAATGCCTCAAATCTTTGTTATTAAAAGAGGCCATGGGTGCACTATATTTCCAAGAATCTATTTGTATTGTTATGCTACCTATATTCTCCTGTAAGGAACCTATTTCCTCATTGGAGCATACAAGAATCATTTCATTGAGCTATTCACATTACCTCTTGAGTGAATGATCTTTGATTTCTTCTCCATTTCCTTCTAGTTTGCTATTTGTAAGAAGAGCTCAATCATTGGGGGTTAAAGAGCCCTCCCTTGGAGGAAGAGGGGACCCATAAGTCTCCCCTTCTCTTTGGTGTTTTTCCTCTAATCCAATCTATCCATTGGTGGCATGAATGTTGTTTATTTTTGGTTCTATTTCCCTTATGCACTCTAGTTTAGTTTATTTCATTGTTATTAGCTTAGTTGTTTGCTTATTTCTTATGCTTGATGTTTCTAACTCTGATATTCATTTATGTCCTGTCTAGCTAACCCAACTGGACTTGTAAGTGTCCTTCTTTTTCTCACTTAGGTGACGAAAAGGATACAACATATTCCAAACTTGAAATTTTGGCCTCTACGCACTCCTTGTGTTGTCTCCACAAATTGAACCTGTAAAGGTGCTTAGCTTTTTCTCAGTGTGCAGAGTCATTGTGCACACTCGCACCATCTTTCCCAAGATTTATAGTTGCTCAAATTTCCAAGGGACTCGACCCTTCCACTTCCTTCAAAGGAGTCCTTGCGCCTTCCTGGCACTTATCAATCATCCCCCTGAGATTTGGTTTGAATCAAACCTCAAAGGGTATTGATCTTTTGTTTCTCTCTTTGATGAGATTTTGTGCGCAAAGGCACTGACCCTCCTGAGCTTTATATTGGCTCAAATCTTTAAGGGTACCCTTGTTTTCTCCTTCAAAAAATTTTTGGTTCCCTCCTGACACACTTTGTGCTCTTTCTCTCCAGAGCCTCTACCAATGCTTCAACAAGGTGTTTTCCTTGTGCATTCCTGACACAACTTCATTCCCTGAGTCATGAATTATGAAAATTTGCTCACGCAATCCTTGCGCTTCCTGTGAAAACTTGCCCTCGACTCTCCTCTGATTCTTAACCTTATGTTGTGCCCTCTTAGAAACCTTTCTCCCAGAACTTGAAATAGAGTTCTTACACCCTCCTTGCACTCGACTAAGCCTTCATATGACTTGAGACATTCAACACTTTGTCTAAGTGTTGGCATGATTCACTCCTTGCACATGTCTTCCTCCTGCTTCCTGAAATCCTTCAGGTTCACTGATGCATCTCCTACATCCACTTAATGCACACTTGCATATCTCTCTTACAGATTTTTGAACAACTATGTTTCCTTCAACCTCTCTCAACACTTTTGAAGGTGTTGGTTCTATGCACTCCTTGCACCTGCTCAAAGAACTCCTTGATGAGCCTTTTCTTCATAGTGTTCAACAACTCTGAAGTAGTTTCTCCTTCCAAAGATCTCCATAGTGTTAATTAACTCTTGGGTGTCCTCCCTGAAACTTCTCTTCTCTTCTCTATGAACTCAAAATATAGCTCTCCTGTGCACACTTGCACCTGCTCAATTCCCACCTGGCAGAGCTCTCAAAGTATTCAGCAACTATGTCTTCTCTATGTTCCTTCTATGCACAATCTATCCTCCAAGGTGTTCAGTAACTGTGAGGATCCTATCTGAGTGTGTGAATCATTATGGTGTTCCCACCTGGCATGTTCTTATCTGACTCAAAATATTTCATATGCGTACTCCTTGCATTGGGTCATAGAGTTTCCAATACTATGTCATGCACTCTTTGCATTTAGCCTAAATAACCCAGAAATAATCCAACAAACCCACATAGATATAATTTTGTTTATCCCTACAGATGGAACATATTCATACATATACAACATATACTCATAAAACACCCACATGACATTCATAAAACAAACATTCACCACACAGAAACTCATAAACAATGAAATCCTCTCTTTTGTATTAATATGAATGTCAGTTACAATATGTGAAAGCTCAGACTACAACATAGTCTCGACTCTCTCCTCTTTATGTTTCTCCTTGAATAATTAACAATTGATTACAAGTATTTTACAAAATAGGGGCTCCTCGAGCCTTCCCTTCAAACTATACTAGTGGTGTCTAATCACCATTACAACGTCTATCTACTGAAGCTTATTATATTGAATGAACATTAACAATTCAGATCTAAGGTGAAGCTCAAGATATGTACAAATAAAGCCTAATAAAGGCGACTTCATATACTTACTGTACAAAGAAATCAACTCGGCTCTTCCATCCTTACAACATTTAATTTTCTTTTAATTACATTTAATTTTCTTTTAATTACATTTAAATGTTAAAATTGAGGGAAAAATGAGAGGGTTGGCGCCTCTCCCCTTCTTAAATGCACTTTGATGTGCTAAAATGATGGCACGTTGCTAAGGTGGAGTGATTCTCCTGCATTATACTCCACTTCTTGGAAAATCATGAGATCCTGCTCATGAGCTCGTCTACTCCACTGTTGAAATCCCCTTCGATCTCAAACTCTTCTTTGGAGTTGTCCTCCTACTCCTCTGCTTTTCTACTATTGTTGTTTCTTCCCCACTGCTCTTGCAGGTCCTCCTATGTTCAGCTTCCTCCCACTGACAATTTCTTATTCTTACCTCAACATCATCTCCCTGATTGATCCAGGTGGATATCAGTGGCCACCCACCTTTTCCGACTGGCTCAAAACAGTTTTCTGGCAAATTTGGCAATTTACTATTTTTAGCAGTTTTTAACTTCCGGGGCCATTTTGAGGGCCCAAATGAAGGATTTTCAAGATCAAGGTTATCAATGATAGATGAAAGCATGATTGAGCCCCCAAAATGAATCTCCTTGATGATACCTTTCCAATGAGCTATCATATGCCTAAAATGAAGATTGTATGCAAAGTTACGACCTCGAGAAGTTGATGTACTAACTTACCCAAATGGGGCCCACATGAATTTTGGCACTTCATATCCTAGGGTTAGGTTTTTGGATGTCTAAGACTTTTGGCATTCATGTTTATTGCAAAAATTCCTTCAGAGCCTCATTGTAATCATCTTCTTGCGAATGCGAGTAGCCGTCACATCTCTTCTCAGAGATAAGCTTCCACCATTCTATCATGTCTTTCACTCTGCATTTTACAGTCTCTGTACATTTATTTCATTAATAGAAATCGTGTATTACTGTATATCTGTGTTTATGGTTGCATCTCTGATATATATTTTTTATATTATTGAATATCTGTGATATCTCTGTGCATTTCTTTATTATATCTCCGATCTCATTTCGTGTCGAAAATAATTTGGATCAGTGGTATCAGAGCAGGCTATTGCTGGTCGTTTTTTCAGTGCATGTACCCGACAAGGTCTGAGTATTGAAATTTGGGTCTCAAGCTTGTCTCTCTTGAGTACAATCTCTCTCGCACACCCAAGAAACCCTCAATGGAAGAAGAAAATAAAAACGATGGAGCAAATGATCCTATCAGTCTGTTGCTTGAGCAAGCTCTCACGCGACAGAGGGACAAAATGATGGAGAATTTTTCCCACATCCTTCAATTCCTGTCGATAGCAATAGACGCATATTCATCAAGTGGCCACTTTGGAGGCACCTCACCTTTCAAGGTACAAGTTAATTTTGATATTCCTGTATTTGAAGGACAGATAGATGCAGAAGCCCTAGACAAATGGTTAAATCTGCCAGAAGGTTATTTCTTTGTTCACAAATTTTCTGACAAAGAAAAGATCACCTTCACACTCCTTAAATCTCTCCCCCATGTCAAACATTGGTGGGAAACTTATTGGGAGCAGATTTCCACAGAGGAGTTTGAAATATATGGGGTCGATCCCACTTGGGATTTTTTTGTGGATGTGGTAAAGGAACAATATTACCGTATTGGAAACTATGAGGACCAATACATGAGATGGACCACACTACGGAAAGAGAGGGGCCAAGCAGTTCCAGAGTTCACCAATACCTTCCATAGATTGTGCACCAAGCTGGGTATCAAAGACTCTGAACGACATTTGGTTCAGAAATACCGTGGGGCTCTACAAATATACATCCAAACTGAAATCGATTTTCTGGACATCTCATCACTCGGTGTTGCCTATCAATATGTTGTTAAAATCGAGCAGAAATTTAAGCACCAGAACAAACAGGATTTTGGTTCTACAAATCCACAACAACCAAAGTATGACAAAGACGTCCCTAACAAAAAGTCTCCTGAAAACGATTCCAAGCCACATGAAAAGAAGGGTCACGGGAAGACAAAGAAGGACAACGGAAAATGGTGCAATTTCCACAAAATCCCCTGGCACAACATCAATGAATGTCACTCAAAACAGTCATTGGTGGCTAAGATCAAAGACAAGGAGTTGAACCCTGATTCAGAATCTGATTCTGAAAATACTTGTAAAGGACAGATCATTAACGCAAACCCCACTGTTATTTTCACGACCACAACAATTCAACCAGAAGAACCAATAGATCTTGAAGAGGGGGAATGCCTTTTTCATTCACAGATGTGGGTGAAGGGGAATGCCTTTTTCATTCACAGATGTGGATCAAGGTTCTCAATGATATCAAAAGGAATGATTAATCTCCCAAAATGAATCTCCTCGACGATACCTTTCCAACGAGCTATCATATGCCTAAAATGGAGATCATATGCAAAAGTTATGACCGCGGGAAGTTGATGTACTAACTTACCCAAACGGGGCCCACATGACTTTTGGCACTTCATCTCCTAGGGTTCATTTTTTTGATGTCTAGGACTTTTGGCATTCCTGTTTATTGTAAAAAGGCCTTCAAAGCCTCATTGTAATCATCTTCTTGCGAATGTGAGTAGCCGTCACATCTCTTCTCAGAGATAAGATGCCACCATTCTATCGAGTCTTTCACTCTGTATTTTACAGTCTCTGTACATTTATTTCATTAATATAAATCGTGTATTACTGTATATCTGTGTTTATGGTTTCATCTATGATTTATTTCTGTTATATTATTGAATATCTACGATATCTCTGTGCATTTCTTTATTATATCTCTGATCTCATTTCGTGCCAAAAATAATCTGGATCACTTATCTCCTCGATCACCTCTTGCATCTGCTCTGTTGGTTGGCTTCTTCTTTCATGCATACTGGCCTGTTTCACTTCCTCATGCTGATAAAAGGGAATATCATCTTGATCCCCCATGTTGTCTTCATCGCCTATGTCCTTGAATTTCCACTTCCTAGTAGACTCAGATTTCGTAGTCTCCTCACTTAACTTTTGTTCAGCTATATCCTTTGATAGATTATCCTCTACCATCTCCTCTTGTGCGGGTTCAAATCGAGCTTCCTCCAGCTACTTCTTAGGATGGTATGCTCCATATGACATGACTATCTCCTGGAAGCCATATTCTAGTTCAAATTGTTCAACCAATCCTCCAAAAATCACCTATGGCCTTGAATTTCCACTTCCTAGTAGACTTAGATTTCGTAGTCTCCTCACTTAACTTTTGTTTAGCTATATCCTTTGATAGATTATCCTCTACCATCTCCTCTTGTGCGGGTTCAAATCGATCTTCCTCCAGCTTCTCCTTAGGCTGGTATGCTCCATATGACATGACTATCTCTTGGAAGCCATATTCTAGTTCAGATTGTTCAACCAATCCTCCAACATCTCCAACTCCTTCTCCCATGGAGTGAGAATCTTAAATATATTCTCCTCTTCTTCTGTTGGGGAAAATTTTGATGTCTTCTCCTTCTCCTCCTTTATGAAAATCATGGTTGGCTATCTTTTATCTTCTCTTGTTGGATATGCAACACATGCTCTGGCCTCAACTAGGCTTCTTGGCAAGAATATCGTAATTCCCCCAATGATCATAATTCACCTCTGATCATACTCCATCAACACCCCTTGTTTATTTGAACTCACCTATGAGCTCCTGAGAATTTCATAGTCTCATTTCCTCCCCCTTACCCACCTAAAAATATAGGATCTTTCCTCTGCCCTCTTGGCATTATATGAGATCATATGTTGATCTCTTCTCATTTCCCACCTAGAAATCTGAATTTTCATCACTTCCCTCCTGGCAGTTCATGAGATCCTCCATTGATCTCATCTCATTGCCCACCTGACAATTTGAAAATTCATTTATTCCCTCCTGTAAGTTTATGAGATCTCAAATTGATCTCACTTCCTCCTTATCACTGAGGCTCTCTCAAAATTTTGGCTCACAAACGCAAACCAGCTCCTCCTCTATGTCACTGAGGGTTTCAGCATGCCTCAGCCAGTTCTTCAAATCCTAGAGTTTCCCACTGGAAACCAATTGTTGGACATGCCACTTTGTTCTCTGCTTCATTGGCCACTCGTACCTCCAATGGACCTGGGACTCTTGCTACATTTTAAGCACTAGTCTGTCTATTTCTACTCTGATTTCCTCGAGCTCTTTATCCATCTTTTATTTTATTTTTTGTTGGTGGCCCTTGCCTTGAATACGCTTATGGCCTTCAGTAGCCATCATTTCTTCCTTCATCCCACCTAGTTGTATGTTGTCCACTCTACAATTGAGAGTGTCTCCAGCTTCTCCTACAACCCACTTGGCTGTCTTCTGACTGCTGCACACTTGTAGACAATCAATTCATAGAACATCAACACTCTGTCTCCTCCTTCACTTTCTATCTACAGATGGAATTAAACCTTTGATACTACTTGATGTTATCAGACTATCTCCTCTTTCCTTTGCCTTCTATCTACAAGCAAATTTCATCTTTGATACCACTTGATGGTATCAGACATAACCTTTTCCTAGGCTCTGACACCATTTGATGGTATCAGAATTACCACTTTATTTTATACTGAGAAAAATTTGAGGCTCTGATACCACTTGATGCATGAACCCCTTCTCTCCTAGGGGTTTCGCAACCTCCCAATCTAGGATATTCAAATATATGAGCCGAATTAGTTACTTGGGACCTTACTAGACCCCAAATTGATTTAACACATGACCCTTATCTCCTCAAGCACAGGTTCAGTGAGACCCATGGGTTCCTGCTAAGCCCCTATTCTCTTTTGAAAAAAATTGAACAACATGCGTTAGCTCCCTATGCTAGACCCCTTCCTTTATATGACTACAGGCTGCAACCAGGTACCTACTCAATGGTTGCTTCAGACTTCGACTTCAACTATTTTCAAAATAGCAAGCCTCAAAACCTCTGAGCTCTCAACTGTGAACAAAACTAGATGATCGATGATTCTCACTCCTCTGACATTCAACAACTGTGATCTCATCGAAAATTTAGGCTTCGGCCGAATTCATGTGCGCACTCCACAAATCCTCCGATATGCTTCCCCTTTGAAGAAAAGGATCTGGTGACACCTGTCCCCACAGGATCAACGACCCAGATCTTCTTCGGCTCCTGACTCTTCGGGAGTTCCTCACCTTTATGCACTCACTTTCTTCTGGAGTGCTTACCACCCGAACATGCAAATTGAGTGCCACGTTCTACTTCTCGATCGATGGTTGAGATCTATCCTTCACTCCACCTCGAACGACCTATAGTAAACACTCCTCCATGTTCTCTCTCCTAGAGTATCAATCCTTCGAAGTGGATCTCCACTCTCCATGTGTCCCATTTCTCATCAATGCCTCCTATTGATTTCGGCCCTCGTGATGTGTGACCTTTGGGACTTTATCCTTTAGTTTCCCCTGAAGTGTCCTTATTTCAAGGTGTGTGAATATCTTCCATGTATCCCTTCTAGATCCAATATTCTGGATTTACTTCTCCCTTCGTGACTTCTTGAAGTTTTCTCTTTTCTCCATACCAATCTCTTGGAGCTCTTCATCCCAAACCTACTTATTGTTCACCATCAATCCCTCTTGACGATGGATGGTCCCAATCCACTTCAAGACTTTGGAGAGTGCTCACTCCTTGCACATAAAAGGGTTAATGTTCATGCACTTACCTGGATCCAACGACCATTAGTCCTCCACACTCAAACCTGATGGCTTGGATCTAAATTTCTCCTTTGCGTGCTCCTTCTGGTGTCTAGACGTGGGATTCAATGGTCTAGATCTTCTCCCCTGTAGCTGATCTGATGACTGCTACAACTTCTCCATTTGTGCTTTGGTTTTCTACCGATATTGGGAAAATTTGTAATTGTTCAAAGGTTTTGGCCCTTGAACCTTCTCGTGCAAGGCTGTCTACTCGGCCTTAGATTGCATTTTGAAAACACCACTCCTGAGCTTCAACACTTGAAATGTTGGCCTCTACACACTCCTTATGTTGTCTCCATGACTTGAACCTGTAAAGGTCCTTATCTTATTCTCACTGTGCAGAGTCACTGTGCACACTCACACAATCTTTCTCGAGCTTTACAATTTCTATAATTTCCAAGGCACTTGGCCCTTCCACTTCCTTCAAAGGAGTCATTACGCCCTCCTAGCAATTAATGCTCATCCTCTTGATCTTTGGTGCGGATCAAACCTCAAAGGGTCTTGATCCTTTTTTTATATCTCTATGTTGATATTTTTTGCACAAAGGAACTATCCCTCCTGAGCTTTGTATTGGCTCAAATCTTTAAGGGTCTCAGCCCTTGTTTTCTCCTTCAAAGGAACTTTGATCCCATCCTTGCACACTATGTGCTCTTTCCCTCTAGAGCCTCTACCAACACTTCAACAGGGTGTTGGCCTTGTGCATTCCTGACACAACTTCATTCCCTGAGTCCCGACTTGTGAGAATTTTCTCACGCACTCCTTTTGCTACCTCTGCAAACTTGCACTCGACTCTCCTCTGATTCTTAACCTTATGGTGTGTCCTCTTGGAAAAATTTCTCCTAGAATGTGAAATAGAGTTCTCACACCCTCCTTGCGCTCTACTGAGCCTTCATATGACTTCATACTTTCAACACTTTGTCTAAGTGTTGGATTGATGCATTCCTTGCATAGGTCTTCCTCCTGCTTTCTAAAATCCTTCAGGTTCATTGATGCATCTCCTACATCCACTCAATGCACACTTGCAGATCTCTCCTACAAAGTGTTCAACAACTCAGTTTCCTTCAACCTCTTAAAACATTTCAAAAGGTGTTGGTTCTGTGCACTCCTTGCACCTGCTCAAAGCACTCCTTGCTGAACCTTTTCTTCAGAGTGTTGAAAAACGTTGAAGTAATTTCTCCTTCCACAGATCTCCAAAGTGTTCAGTAAATCTGGGGTGTCCTCACTGACATTTCTCTTCTCTTCTCTCTAAACTCAAAATAGAGTTCTCCTATGCACACTTTCACCTGCTCAATGCCCACATGGAAGAGCTCTCAAAGTATTCAAAAACTATGTCTTCTCTATGTGCCTTCTCTGCACAATATCTCCTCCAAGTTGTTCAGTGACCTTGAGGCTCCTCTTTGAGAGTGTGAACTATTCTCGTGTGCCCAATTGGCATGTTCTTCTTTGACTTGAAAGAGTTCAGATACACACTCCTTGCGTTGGCTCATAGAGTTTCCAATACTTTGTCATGCACTCCTTTCATTTAGCCTAAAGAACCTAGAAATAATCTATCAAACCCACAAACAAAGAATTGTGTCTATCCCTGCAGATGGAACCTATTCATACATATACAACATATACTCATAAAACACACACATTACATTCATAAAACGAACATGCACCACACAAAAACTCATAAACAATGAAATCTGCTCTTTTTTATAAATATGAATGTCAATTACAATATGTGCAAGCTCGGACTGAATAGAGTCTTGACTCTCTCCTCTTTCTCGTTCTCCTCAAATAATGAACAATTGATTACAAGGATTTTACAAAAGAGGGTCTCTGTTACACATCAAAATTACTCATTTCAGTGATGACCTATTGTCGTCATTATACGTGTCACCAGTGTCACAAGTATTGCAAACATCATACAGTCACCTTGCATATGTCATGTCTTTAATGACATCATAAGAACACTTGAAAGACACCCTCAAAGACTAGTTAAAGAAGGAGAAATCATCTGATGAAGAGTACAAATCTTTTTCCATGGAAAAAACCACTCAAAAGTCAGTTTTGAAGGGTAACTCTCCCCTACCCACTGTTAGGGAGCGCTAGCCCTCCCTGATCTCCTTGGGGGGAGCATTGCAAGACTATGTTCACCCTTTTGGGGGAGCGCTAGCTTGTTTGAGGGAATCTTTGACTATTGAGCAAAATCAAGGAGAAATCCTCCTCATCTCTAGAGTTAGTTGGATTCTAATCTGAGGTCATGGATGGATATTAAGGAGGATCCAAAACTGATGGAGGAATATCCTCAACCTATCCCAAGGATCTCTAAGGTGGTTAGGCCTCTCCAAGCCTATATAAGGAGGCTTATTCATGGTAAAAAGGGAGAGATGCAAGGTATCAAACTTATGATCTCATAAGGGAGATTCATCAGTGAAATCTACAATCATTCTGATTGTGGAGATTTTAAGCAAGGGTTTGTACAAAGAGATCTTGGTGAATTTGTTGCATCTACATCTATGGTTGTAAGAACTTTGCTTTGTTTTCATTGATATAAATATGTGCTTGGCCTGTTTCCTTTAAGTTTGTGTATGTTTTATGAACTTATTCTTTTGATAGATATATTATGAAGCTAACCAGGTAGAATAGGAAGAATGTTTTTTTGTTGTTGCTCATTGGATTACATGACATTCTGAAGAGCTTGGAGATCAAGATCAGCCTGGATCGAGCAAGGACAAACATTATTAAAGGTATTCCTTTCTTCTTATTCCTTGACTAGTTTAGCCTCATTAGAAGGAATGTCAGTGTTCAACATTTTCACTTTTCTGTCTTGTTTATAGGGGTCTAGTATCCAAGAGGAAATCCACTTGTCTGTAGGGGGATTCTCTCGTAATAGAAATTGGTGACTCCAATGGGGAGGGAATTTTGAGTTTTGATTCCTTTCCTAGGTCTTGTTTTGACCTTTGCTCATTTTTTAGATATTATCCATGATGTGTCTCTGATTCTTAGACGTGTTGTTAGCTCTTGGATTCATCTTATACACTTTGAATTTCTATATTTTCTTGAGTTTTTTTATTTTCTGGGCAATTTTCTAAGTTCTGAGAGGCTAGCGCTCCCCTACCTCTACAACCAGAGAATTAGTGATCTCTGACAGGCTCCCACAGAGCGTTTCACTCTGGTGCCCTTGACACTAGAGTGATGGTCTTTTTCTACCCAAAATGTTGTTGGGAGTTGATCTTTGAACCTTCTCTTTACTGATTTCATTTGCTCATGGTCATTACCATCTCAGTGTGTCCTTGTTTAACCTCCGACATCTTGATTTTTAAGAATTGATTAGGTCTTGTTTGGAATTTTGATATTTTTTCCTTACCTTGAAGTCACTCTTCATCTTTGAATATTTAGAGACAACTTGCTATTTTCTTCTCATTTATCTGACTGAGTGAAATCTTTTGTAAGGAAATTTAGAGGTCTATGTACCATTCCATTTGATCTTTGAGGTCATCTCATCCAAACATTTTTCCTTCTTTTTGAGCTTTTTGTTTTTCTTTTTGCAAGTTTGGTCATCTTTGTCTTTCTTGTTTAATCATAACGAGAGTGTGTTTTGTTTATGTGAATTTTTTCTTCCAATTACTCAAATCTTACAGATCCTGAACTCTGAATGACATAGGAAGCTTTACATCAAACTAGTTATTAGTCGCATTTAAACAAATGGATATATTTTCATGATTTTTTTTGGATATTAGAATGAATTTCTAAAATATTTTAGCGGTATATTGGATTCTTGATTGATAAACAATTTCATGAGGTTAATGCATCTTAGTGTTTGACAGTGAAAATAAAATTTTCTCCTTCCCTTAAATAGACATTCATTGAAAGAAAGGATTGTTTATCATTTCTTATGCATTTTTGGGGAATTGAGTCATAAGATCATCAGTTTCACTCTCATACACCCCTGAGTAAGAACAATTGAAAAATTAATGCTAATTAAAATTGATCTAGAACTTTTTGTTTTTAGAATCTTCCACCAACATTAGACTAGGATTAGAACTTTGGATTAGGTTGTGAGTATAAATCTCCAAAGTATTCAAAAAAAACATTAGCATCTTGTGATAGGGAGAGAAAATCCAATTTTTGTATAAGCTTGCTGGGATCCCCCTCTCACACATGGGTTACTCACAAGGTCACGTTCGATAGAGTTACGGAGATTATCCCTTCGTGGTTCAACTGTTCATAGTGGTCCGATCGTATATTGAGGATTCTTCTTGAGGTTCATTTGTTTTCATTTCATCTCAGTTCTTCATGAATTCCAAATCCGATCGGGGTCCTCTGGAGTTCTACCGATCCACTTTTCCTCAATTCTCTCGAAGGATTTCAGACTTGCTATCCTTCTCATACGTTCATATTGGACTGTCTACTATACCCTCCCAGGGGCTAACTGCGAGTTGGTGTCCTTAGTAGCCATAATATTTAGGGTTTTTAAACAAGGTGGCAGGGAAAGGAAGTCTCACTATACCTGGAATAGACATTGGTCAAAATCACTCGGGCTCCTTGGAGGGTAAATCCACAATTATTGTGTGGAAGCTTGTACCAAGGCATAAGTCCGTTAAGCAGGTCACCATCATAACTATTCCACATGCTCATTATCCTAGCCCCCTATTGACTTGGTTACGTGACGTTGGATTTCACCACCAACTAGTACGACCATCGAGAGAAGGTTTTTTTTTCTTGGTTTTCTTCCTAGATTTGATTTGTGTATGTTGTTTCTTTACTTTAGTTGGCCATAGATGTTTTTCATCAAATTTTTTGTTCTGCCAACATTGACCCTCCATGCCATTCGTGTAGGGTATTGGGACTTCCTCCAGACAATCTAGAAGATTCTACCCCTTTACCCCCGCATTCTTTGGAGGGATCTCCTCAATAGAGCAAGGTCCGGGACATTATAACCTCACAGGAGGAAGTTTCCACCTCTTTAGAAAATTTTCAGATTGCTTCCAATTTTCTAGAGGCTTTTTGCATTCATGCGGGATATCAAAGACTTTTTCCCTAGCTGAATTCAACCGGAGAACTTGTTGTCATTGATTCTTCTAAAATCCCAACCAGGCCCCATTCAGGCCCTAAATTCGGGGACCCCCTTTAGATGATTGACATATTTATAATCTCACCTCACATGGTGCAAGACCTTTATGGATTAGGGATAGGTATCGATACTTTCGTTGTATCCAAAATACCCAGAACATCTGTTAACTACACCGTACCTTTATATCATTTTGTTGGTGCAACCATTGGTTTAACCACACTGTCTGTTGGTCTGAACATGTAGTCTGTTAGTCCAAGTTCCACTATTTCTCTCCATATGTACCATTCTACGATGGTCCCTCACGTTGCGACTATTCCCACCAGTAATGTGGTGGTTATCCAAGCTCCCATTGGTACACCACTTTCATCTACACCTCCTTCGTAAATTTCCCTTGGGTACAGAGCACTGAATCCTTCCATTGTCAACACTACCTAGGTTATACCCAAAATTTCTATACCCACACAATCATCTAGAGGAACTGGTCTTGGTGGCTCTAATCCATTTAGTGATATCGGTCAACCATTCACGTCTAGTTTCCAAAATCTAGGAACTCAACCTCATGCTGGGGGGCAACCTTTTTTTGGAGGACAACCTCCGTTTGGAGGGAAAATTCATGCTAGGGGGCAACCTCATGCTAGGGGAAAAAATCATGCTGGAGGGAAACCTTATGCTGGGGGGAAACCTCCATTTGGGGGGCAGCCTCAGACTGGATTTCATCATCCACCTTATGGGCATAATGCATATAGAATGTGAAATCCATGTAACATTCCTTTCATGCGAAACCCACAATTCTCTGGGGGACAAAATCCTCAAGGTCAGCAACAAACTCATATTTCCCATGGGACTAATGTATATCCTCCTTATGGACAAAATTTTTACCCCCCTTATGGGAAAACACAAAATTTGACTTATAATCCTCAAAACCCATCAGGTTATTCTCCGCTCACACTTGTTTCTCCACCATCCTCGAATCATGTTTACTCTAGTCAACAACAATCATATGTAGGAGGACCTACTGGATACAATTATCCACCTAACCCAGTTTACGGTCCTACTGGTATCCCTATGCCACACCAGTATCATCCTCAAGTTAACCAACAACTACTGTTCCTCATGACTCTGGATATCCCAGACTTGTCTCGGTTGACTAACGATCCTATATTCCATTCACTTGTTTGGCCAGTAATTCTAGATAAATTACCTTTTGATATTCCAAAATTTGACGGAAAACCTAGATAAGACTCGAATAATCATGTGATGACTTTCCATTTGTGGTGTTCATCAAACTCCTTAATGGGCAATTCTATACATTTGTGTCTTTTCCAGCAGACACTTACGGGCTCTGTAGCCAAGTGGTATATTGAACTTCCACATGGTTCTTTCCATGATTTCAACTCTCTTGACATATCTTTTCTCATGCAATTTCAACCACCCATTCGATACGAGATGGGTACTGAACTCTTGACCTCCCTTTGTAAGACTAAATTCGTACATGTCTCTGATCATATTCATGAGTGGAGATGATGATGAAGGTTGATCAAAGCGATCATTCCTGACCAATTATTGGCAGAATGGTTTACCAAATCACTTTTACCCCCGATTGCTCGTGATGTCTCTATGGGTGGCATAATCATCGAGGAAGAAGCCATTTCCCGGTCTCAGTACTTAGATTTGGTTTATTCTCAATCTGGTACATTGTATGAGTTGATCCCAAATGCTACCCAAGCCACTACCGATCCATCCAAACCTTCATCCTCATCTCATGCAGATGGTGTTATAGGCCTCGTCAAAAATCAATCTGCTTCCCAGTTGACTGGCACTACGCATCGCTCTGCTCCGACATCCTCTCCCAGTTTGACCTCACTCTCCTCTAATGCCCCCCACACTCAGATATTTGAGGTGAATGCGGTTTAGTCTGCCCCTTCACAACAATCTAGAGGTAAGAAGAAGACGAAGAACAAACCCAAGAATAGTAACACTAATGAACAACCTAAAGCTCAAAACCAATCACCTTCTAACGAAAAAAAAAACATAAAGGAAACCGAAATTCCCATGTCTTATTTGTGGTGATGATCACTACACTCGAGAATCTCCACATCATGATGAAGTGACAAAAATTTTCAAGGGAAATTCCCAACCCGTTGTGCTTACTCATCCTTTTCCTCAACAACAATCTATGGTTGCTCAAACCCCCTCTCCAGGGGGTAGTTCCAGCCACCCTTCTAATGATGAAGCCTCCATGAGTGCTCACATTTATATGTTTAGTGGTATTGATATAACAACTCTCTCTATGACTTATGACACTCTAGTTAAACCCGATAAAGAAAAAGTTTCTAATGGTTCATTATATGATCCTTCTCCTCCAACTGTTATTTCTCCTTCTGTTAGTTCTCCATATGGGTCACTATAGATAGTGAAGCCTACATATGAATCTATAATGATCCTAAGACATTATGCAAGGATCATCATTGTTTGGTGTCTTTTTAAAACTTTTTCTCAGTGAGGTATTTCGTCAAACAGTTTGCTAATCTATTTGTTTACTTGTGTTTATATTTGTGTATGAAGCAAATAACAAGAATAGACAACCATGAAACATACCTCAACCATATGCAATATAATAGAAAAGCCAAAACATCTCAAATCTTATTTTATTCATAAGATAGAAGAACCTGCTACAATGAAGATGTCGATCTGGAATGCTCAAAAGATGGCCAAGAAGATAGACAATGGATAATAAGTATGAGATGCTACAAAATGCTCCCGACAATACAAAATAAACCTCCAAAGACTGGATATAAGATGAAGACCAATGCCAAGTGCCAAACTCCTCAAGCTAGAAGATGCCACGCCCTGCTGTAGTGCTGAAGCTCCTCAATATTTTGGCCCTACTGTCAAATATGTCCAATCACCCTAAGAAATATGCCAACTGATAGATCGGGAAACCGTAAGGACAACCCAGGTGTCCAAATCTCCAAATTCACTCTCAAACCCTATAGATCTGAAATCCTCCACTAAATGGTGTGCCCCACTGGATGACAGAATCCCTAGATAATTTGACCCTGTTGAAGGAGGCCTCCAAATTCTCTGAAACTCTCCAGAAATATAGATCGGGACACTGCAAGTCACTAGGTGAAGTCTCTGGGTCAGATATAAAGTGTAACTCCTCCAAACTGACTAGATCTGAATCTCAGAAACACCCTCCTTCTCTTCAATTCGTCCCACTGCTCTAAGAAATCATCTGAACCAGGAAACTTTCTCATAAAGCACTAGGAATGATGGTGAAGACCCTGCAAGAAGAACCCAAGTGATGGAATATCCAAAAACCCTGCCAATCTCCTACAACGAATCTCTATCCAAGGATGTTGTGCCCCTCTTGTTGGAAACCCTCAACTGGTGCGCCCTCTCTCTATCTGCACATGAAACTGATGTAGAATCCCCCTGTAACTGAGTAGATCTGGAACTAGAATGGTGTGGGAGATTATTACATCTCTGAGACCAATATTTGGACAAGATAGGTGGAATCTTTCACCATCGAATCATCCTCTAGGGTTTGTTCTGTCAAAACCCTCAAAACCCCCAATGCTAGGTTCATTAGCTAAAGCCAGATATCATAAGTTAAACATACATGAATGAATGAGAAGAGGCCATTGCCTTTACTTTATACTTTTGGCTCACCTTGTCCCTCCAAAGTGACTTTCATTTTATTAATATTTAATTAATTAATTAAATCACTTTAATTAATTAATTAACCTTTTTACCTCT
>JZKD02S1636303.1:140682-156299 GCA_000966675.3 Picea glauca
TTCCATCGATTACTTTACAAAATGGGTTGAGGCTATGCCTACCTTTCTGAATGATGGTCGTACTGCAACTCTCTTCTTCTTCAACCACATCATCACTCTCTTTGGTGTTCTATAAGCCATCATTATTGATCATGGTTCACACTTTCAAAACCAAATGATGAGTGAGTTTCATGCCCATTTGGGTTTTCTCCATGAGAACTCATCCTTGTACTATCCTCAAGCAAAAAAACAAGTTGAAGCTATCAACAAGGTCCTTAAAACTATGATCCAATGGATGGTAGGGGAAAATAATACATATTGGCATATACAACTTTTCTCCACTCTCTGGGATTATCGAACCTCAGTAAAAACTTCTACTGGATTCACTCCTTTCCAGCTAGTATATGGCATAGAAGTTGTTTTACCAATCGAGTGCGAAATTCTGTCGTTAAAACTCAAATTAGAACTCTTGCCCCACACTTCTACTAAAGAATAATGTTTCTTACACCTGACTAGGTTGGATGAAACACGTTGTGATGTTGCTCTTGTCAATGAGACATATCAAAAGCGAATCAAGAATCAATATGACAAATCCATCCATCCTCGCACTTTTGCAAAAGGAGACCTAGGCCTAGTTTACGATCAGGCTCATGATAAGTTAGGGATAGGGAAGTTAGAACCTCTGTGGCATGGTCCTTACATCGTGAAACATTTTTTACATAGAGGCGCCTATGAGCTAGTTGACTATGATAGAATCTCCCTGGGTGAGGCCCATAATGGGCTTTATCTTAAGAAGTACTATGCATAGGACATCTAGCATACATTCTTTGTACACTATTTTATTTTTAGTTTGGTGTGTCTTTTTCTCTTGCGTGCATGAGTTTTTCTTGAGCCACTTATACTTTGTCTTGTGTTTGCATGCGCAGATGACATCTTCCTTTCCTATCTTTGTCAAGTTTGTGGATGGCGCTAATCAACACACTCAGAACATTTCTTCTACAACTTGGTTCATTTACCACTCTGACAAGTTGGTGAGTTCATGAGCCATTTGCTTAGGATCGACAACTAATAACATGGCAGAATATCATGCTGTCATCGGACTTTTAAACAAATCTTCTTCCCTAGGTATTTCTCGTATGATCATCAACCTAGACTCTCAAATTGTGGTCTATCAACTTATTTGAATATACGCTATTCACAATCCTATCCTACTACGTCTCCATCTACGAGTTCGTTGTCTTGAAAGAATGTTTGATTTTATCGAATATCGACACATACCAAGACAAGTTAATATAACTTTGGATTCATTAGCCAATTACATCATGGATCGATATCTCTCACATAGATGAGGTTTCATAAAGGAAATAAATCATGCATCACATGTAAATTAAAACACGTCACATAAAAGACATCATTATTTGCAAACATCATTTGGCACTGTAAAACTTAGAAATGTGTATATATACAACGTGACTGAAATTTTTTTATTACATCAAAATGGTACATAGAAAGGAAAAATATTGGGTCCTCATTCCCATAACATTGTCATACAGACTATACAAAAACATTGGAGAGGTCCTAATCCTATTGCATCACATTGTGCTTTGAGTAGCACACCACTGCGTGGGCTACTTGCCTTAGTAAAGAGTTGAGACTCTCAGTAACTCCCACAGTGTGTCTCTATAGATGTAAGGGCACATCCTGCCTCCTAAGAGGAGGGACACCCATTGTTAGACCTTGGAGGTTTCTTTCAACCTCCCAGAGTCCTCCTACATATGCCTCATGATCCACTACTATCTGAGTGTCTCCACGACTCCCCAATGCCGGTATCTCTTCTAGACATGTTTCTCCCCTATCTTCACAATGAAACGATACGTCTATTAAAAACTCTTCTATGTACCCCCCCCCAAAAAAAATAATATACGTTTAAAATCAAAAAACACTTGACAAAATTATTTTTGGTTTCTTACCTGACACGTCCCAGTCCACACCATTTAGAAGGACCAAGTCCATGCTTCCCTGGAAATCCACTCCGACATATGGGAAGTCTTCTATCACGATCAATTGGCATATCATCCAAGCGAAGAACTCACCGGTAAAAATAAATAATGACTTTGTTCCTAGCCTTGAAGACAGACTGGTCCATCACTCCATACACGTCTCTCCCATCGGTCGCACTACTAATACAATCTGTGGTTGCATATAAGGAATGCGTTCCAGGAAGAACAAAACCAGAAATGAACTATATCTGAACTTCTTCTGCTGCCCTTCTCTGCATCTCATAATTTTCTCCTTCACATTCTAAAGGAACCCTGCACTCTAGTTAAATAGGGTTGGTTCCAGACACTATAAACCATAGGCCACCTGTGATCTTGAAACTAAGTGTGAGATGGTGATACTCTCTATACTCATAATTGAAAATAATATGTATCTAAGAGGTATATCCCTGATGTCTTTGATCATGATTCTACCTCCCACTAATCTTGATCCTGGGACATAGTGGTTTTCCAAGTACTCCTCTACAGGCATGGGAAGTACCCTCTATCTGGATAAAACTACGGGGGCCCCTCTTCTCGAGAGGTCGGTCAGAAAGTACACATATTCCAACTCAATGGTAAGAAGTTGTGTTCCAATATGGAACCCCTATTCCGCAACATTCCACAGCCTAATCATATACTCGAGAAGAATAATCTCTTTCTTCATCTTTTGCATTTTAAAGAACTTGAGGAGACTGCAATTCCTCAATGCAACCCTTGATCGAGGATTTTGCAAGGAGACCACATAATTGAGCTCATGCTCTCTTTATTTCCACTCGATCATGACTTTTTATGAATTTACCTACAATCAACATCAATCAAAAGTCATTAGTCATTCTATTTTGACAATTTTGGGGCAATTGATAAATTTAAAAAATCTTTTTTCTTTACTTTTTATGCTAGTGCCCCCTTTGATCTCACACCAAAGCGCCAATGCTCCCTTAAATGGGACACCAGGGTGCTATCCTATTAGCATAATGCTCCCCTTACACTTTTGAGGGAGAGTTGGGGTGTTTTGGGCCTTTTTGGCATTTGTTTAAGCATTTTGGGCAGTGCCCCCTCCACACCTTCATTAGAGCGCTGGCGCTCTCTCTCTATGCTTGGAGGAGCATTGTAAAAATGGGAAACACTCCCCCTACCATTATAGGGGAGAGATGAGCCCTTTTGAATGCTTGAGAAAACCCAAGGCATCATTTTTAAAGCCCAGTAATTGCCTAAAAACAATTTAAAAAAAATGCAAATTAAAGAAAGGAAGAAGAGCATCAACTTGGTCCAGACGGCGACAGAAATAGTTGATCGTAACTCCGGCATCGATCAATGAAAGATTCACCCTCCAAATCTCAATTTCTCCACTACTACAAATCTTTGCACAAATGAAATGGTAAAAGACATTTTTACCCCGTATTATTATTATAACATTTCATTTTTTCCAAAGACGTAGTTATTTTGGGTTTTGAGAAATATTTTGGAGGCATTTTTAATACCCTGGGTGTGCAGTTTTTTATCATGGTAGGTTTTGAAGTAGTTTCATTCGATTTTTATCTTATCGCATTAACGAGCATGGTCTTTCATTCGTTCTCATGCTCAGAAAAAACACGAGAATGCACCGAGTAACCTTTTATCTCTTGTTTGGACTCGCATGGATACACGAAAAAGGAAACCCCTGGAGTTGTCTTTAAGCTCTTTTCAGACTCTCTAAATGAGAAAAGATTGCCGAGTGATCTTGATTCCTTTCCCACTCATTAAAAGGTTTGAAAGGGCATATTTTGAGTGATAATTTGTCTCTTTTTCGACCTCGCAAGACTAATATTACGAAAAAGGACAACATTGGATTCGTCTTTAAGTTCTTTTCAGACTCTCTAAACATGAAAAATCACGGAGTTTTCCTTCTCTGGACTCGTTAAACAATCATACATTGAAGGGCCCATATGGATCGATCCCTTACTTCTTCTAGTTCAGTAAATAACTGAAGAGGGACTTACTAAAGGTGAGTTGTATCGAGCATGTGTTACCCTCCTCAAGCTCGTTAAATAAAAAAGAGGTACTCGTCTATCTGGATGGGGGGGAAATTGAAGGAAGCAAGCCAAGCAATTTTTGAGAACATTACCAGTAACTCTTACAATCGCCCTTTGTTGGCATAGGGGTAGACCCAGGGTTCAACGCTACAAAAATGCACTAACAAAGCCCTAACTACCAGCCCTTTTGAAAACACTTGTGAAGCAGATGAAGTCTCACCCGAGGTAGCGGCAGGGGTGGTTGCAAGACTCAGGTGTCTGCAACCTTAGCTGGGACACAGATATGTGATTGTACTACTTAATAAAGCAGTTAGCACCGTTAGTTCCTCAATATATAATCATTAATCACTTCGCTGATAAAACAAGGCTTCACAACATTCACACTGTTATAACATACTTAAGCACTTAGCATCAATAGATAGGTCTGGTCTAGCAGATCAAGCACTAAGCACATCCATATGGATCAGATCTAATATTCTCACATATCATTAGCACTAAGCATAATAATATATGTCTAATCATCTTAAAGCTCTTGGAAAAAGAAGACATAAACACATTAAAAAAAGTACAAAGAAAGACAACACAACATTTATGTGGTTCACCCCCACCCTGGGGCTACATCCACCAACTTTTCTTCTTTATTGTCTTCAGTAAATCGGTTACAAGAACAAAGCCATCAAAATCCTTACTCTGCACAAGACAAAATATCTGCATAGCTCGCTAGATCCTTCTTCCTTGCATTACAACACTAAGCCCTCAACAATTTGCTACAAGGACCTTCACTTAGCTCTGCAAGTCTCTTACAGTCATGCACAAAGAACTTATAAACTATGCTCGCACTTAGCATACATTCACATCACATAGATGCACTCTTCGATTCCTTTCTTACATTGCATATCATTCTATTTATACATACAAAATAGGCCTAAACATGGGTAAACCCATGGGCTGACATCCCATTCCCGTTACATATTCCCAAAAACCAAAAAAGGGACCCAAAAGTGGGCCTCGATCTCATGATATCTGCTTTGTCTTGTGCTCCTCCTTCGATAGGCTGTCGAAGTCCCAAAATAGGTCACTATGACCAAGAGTCTTCCAAAACTTGGTCAAGGGCCAACAGGCCCCCAACACTCACCTGTGACTCGTCCCAAGTCACTCTGATCTGACCAGTTCTACTTTGAAGACATTGATCTTGGCTCAATCTTCTTTGACCTACTTCTGTGCTATGACCTCTTTCTCATTGAATTCCTATATCATTGTGTCATTCACGGGCCCTTGTAGGCATTGTTATGCTGCAATGACAACCTATTCTATCTCTACTCCTCGGCTTTCAACCTCTATGAATAACTGGCACACTTTATATTGTACTGGTTGAATTCATTGAGTAACTTCCATCACTCTAATTTGAATCATATGTATTTGTTGTTGGGTGGTGCATTGCTCCTGAGACCACTTCATCCTTTCTACGGCTGACAAGGATTTCAGCTACGCTTGTAGTGTTTTTGCGTGTTGTTTTGCTTCCTTGAGATGCAACTCTATGGGTTCTTGGTGAGGTTCTCACATGCCTAGGTGTTCTGATTACTTAGCTTCTTGCACTCCAAGGCAAGGGATTTTAATCTGTCAACTGCACTGCGGGCAGTTGCTTCCCTTAGGTCTCTTACATCTTGAGGGGTCTCGGGCACAGTGCAGAGCTCCAAGTCTTCTATGAACTGTTGGAGCTTTTGGATTACCTCTTCGAGTTGTGCCACATGCTGTGGATCTTGTTCTTCGACTTTTACTTCAATGACTATCACAGATCGAAGTCCTTTGTGAACCATTTCCTTTACTTTGAGTTGCTCGATGGGCAACTGTTCCTTTCGTTGCGATAATTGTTCTTTTTCTTCATCCCACTTCGCTTGCAGAGCAAGATTTTCCCATTCTGTAGCACTGTGTTGCTTCTCACAGTCTTTCTGTACTTGCACTAAATCCTAGGTGGCTTGTGTTGTCTCTTCCTGAGCTCGTCGAAGGTGAGCTTCGATTGTATCAGCGATCCGGTGGATTTGAGCTGGCTCGTCTCCCAGTTTTGATGTTTCTACTGATAGAGGCACAATAGAAACTATGTGGTTGGACTATAATGCATGTTGCACCCCTTGGAGCTCATCCTTAATCTGACTGAACACCTCCTCCTTCTTAGCTTCTTGCTTCTCTGCTATCTCCAATGAAGCATCGTTTAGTGTTGCGACGATGAATTCGAAGTCATCTGAGGTGAGGGTGGTCTCAAATTTGGTATTGGTTTCTTTCACTTTCTTCCAGGATGAGGGTTTCTGTGGGGAAAACTTCCTTTTCTTTGAGGGGTCCTCCTTGTCTCTAGGAAGTGTAACCTCACATTTCTTCTTTTCAACTTATTTTCCATCTATCTCTCTGCCATCACCTCCTTGCTCAGGTGAGATGGAATTAGTATTGGCTGAGGTACTGTTTATATCCTGACCCTCTTCAGTCTTCTTTGTCTTGCTAGGTCTGGGTGTATCTTGTGCTTTTTCTGGGCTGTCAACATCAGACATCTCCGCAGGGTCTGCAGGAACAAGGAGGTCCACCAACCATTCCTTGGTAATCTCTTCCAATTCACCCTCCATCAACTTGTAGTATGATTGCAGTTGTTGTTTATATCCATCTAAACGCGTTGTGATGTAAATAAAATGGCGGTCTGCGTTGAATTTCATTAAGGTATGAAACCTATGAAGGGTATTAGGGGTCATACAAGGCTCGTACTAGATGGATACCTTCAAATGGCTGTAATGCATATGGACCACAACATTTGACTGCCATTTTTTATTCATGTCATTCAAGTACCACAGTGTACTGAAATTCGTGGCCAGAGGTTCAAATGGCTCAAAGTCCGGGAAGGTTGCACCTTCCGGCATCTCCCATGCAATGAAATCAACCATGATCAATACCTAACTAAAGTGGAATTCATGTCCCTGATCTTTGGCTTCTATGCAGTCTAGTTCTAACTCGTTTACCAGGTACTGCACCCAATTCATTTGAAGTCCTTCTGCACACTTCCCTACGAGGTCGACTTCAAAACTAGTGACTTGGGTGGGTCGATTCTTTCACACCAACTTTACTGCGATCAATTTCTAGGTGAGGCATACTACGTCGCTTTGGATAGAAGCTACCTTGTAGCCTTGTGTGCCCTTCTCGACATTTCCGTAGGTGTATTTAATCTTCTGTGCAAGAGCGTGATCCAAGGCTTTTCCTGGATAAAAATCATGTGGGTCAGGGCCTTGCATGCTTATCCCTATGATCTGATTGATCAATGTCAGATCCACTGTGATATGGAGGTTTAACCATAAGTATCTGCCATGGTAACAGGACAGCAGTAGCTTGATGCATATATTCACTTCTTGGTGCCTTTCGAAGTGCAGGGTCTTCATGACGTTGAGTAATGTGGACTGCGTGAGGTTATGGGTCCATGATTGAGGAACTATCTTGGAATTCTTTCCCTTGGTCTTAGTCGGATACTTATGTGGGGAGATCATTCTATAGACCTTCCTATTGCCGAGGTTGAAGTCACTAAACTTCAACGTTGCTATATTTTCTTGATCTGTGTGAATTGCACGTATCCCTTTTGGGAGGTACACAGTGACCAAGGTGTACTCAAAATCTCTAGGAAAACTGTCTCAATTGATTGCGCCGCTCAGAGGTGGTAGATAGGTGGGTAGTATACTCAGAATTAACTTAGCATTCACGAGATCATCCCTATGCTTAGTTTTCTTTTCATCTACTGGTCGAGATGGACCAGATCGAGTAGTGGATGGAGAGGCCAGTAGTCCTCTCGTCGAAGATGCTTTTACACCTATAGACAATCCTCTCTCCGACATGATTATTTTAGCCATTAAGTTGAGGAGAACTTTTGTTACTAATTCTTCAACTGTGGTGAGCTCGTTATACATACACTCTTGGGATTAAAATTATTGGGGTCATGATGAACTTATATACGACACTAGAACAAACAACAATAGTGCAATGATCACTATATACAATTCACTTAGTCTGCAGGATCAAACTCTTAGTTAGAAAAAGTGTTCTCCGTGCATGGCGCGACGGGATAAGTAGGCAACTTGGAAACAGTTCGCTTGTAATGGGTCTGAAGCCTCATTAACTCTTGTTCTGTCTGTTATGATGTGATCCAATGGTCTGGTGTCGAGCTATAAATTCTTTCTGACCCATTCGAAGTGGCATTCGAATAGATATATCGATCCCAATGGCTATATTGCTTCGCCCTAACGAAGTACCATGTGTCGTTGTTATGATATCCTGACGAAGCTCCAATTCTGAAAATTTTCTTTCTGCGAAGTTCCCTCTAGAACCTTCTGTAACTTTTCAATCTTATCCCTCTTCTTACTTAGCTTTCTAGCCTTCTTTCCAGTGAGCTTCGACTCGGTATGTCTTTTTCCATTCTGATTCATATCTTATTTTAACATAGTCACTGCGCATTGTTGAGATTCTTTTCTAGGATTCAGGGGTAATACCTCTTCTTTATCTGGAGTAAGTACTTCAGTCTTCTATGGGTATTCTAGTGTTCTTGCGGCTTTGACATCGGGGTATCTAGTGCCAAATAACTTCGATCTGTTCTCCTATTCTTCAATCAATTGTGCGATCTTTCTGGTCATGAAATATTTCAATTCTTGTTTCTTCTGCTCCAAAACTTCTTCTTCTTCCATTCGTCTGGCTTGATCTCTGTCAATCCAAGGTTTTCCTATTAACATGGTAAACATGGCATTTTCCTCAATAAATTGAATAATCTCAAAATCTTCTTCTATCGAAGTTCCATTTTCATTCATAGGTATCTGAGCGAGCCTTCCACATAGGTTTACCAATTTTCCTCTGAATAACTCTATTCCTCTTAATGAAGGAATCATATCAAGCCTTCCTATAGCTTCCCAAGTTCTCTCTGTGATGATATTCGCCTATGTTTCCTCATCTAGAACACAGCGAATGCCAAAGTCTCATATTCTTGCTTCGATGCATTCCTTTTATTTAAAGATCTCTGATAATCTAAAATGTTGGTGGTCGTTCAGGGTTTCTTTTATCTGTAGCAATGCTTTCTCTGATTCTTCCTAGGGTTCTGCTATATCCTCTGGATCTTCCTTAGGGTTTTCTTGATGACATATATAACATCTTTATAATAAGGTCATATGTGTACAAATGTTTTCTTTATATAATAACGACATATACACCTAACATAAGTTTAGGGTTAGTGTGTATTTATCTTATTAGTCCCTGCTAAAGCAGGGAATATAGCAATCAATTACTATCATTTCACCGATTAGGGTTGAGTTTCAAGAGAAATTCCATATCTTTATNAGGACAACATTGGATTCGTCTTTAAGTTCTTTTCAGACTCTCTAAACATGAAAAATCACGGAGTTTTCCTTCTCTGGACTCGTTAAACAATCATACATTGAAGGGCCCATATGGACCGATCCCTTACTTATTCTAGTTCAGTAAATAAATGAAGAGGGACTTACCAAAGGTGAGTTGTATCGAGCATGTGTTACCCTCCTCAAGCTCATTAAATAAAAAAGAGGTACTCGTCTATCTGGATGGGGGAAAAATTGAAGGAAGCAAGCCAAGCAGTTTTTGAGAACATTACCAGTAACTCTTACAATCGCCCTTTGTTGGCATAGGGGTAGACCCAGGGTTCAACGCTACAACAATGCACTAACAAAGCCCTAACTACCAGCCCTTTTGAAAACACTTGTGAAGCAGATGAAGTCTCACCCGAGGTAGAGGCAGGGGTGGTTGCAAGACTCAGGTGTCTGCAACCTTAGCTGGGACACATATATGTGATTGTACTACTTAATAAAGCAGTTAGCACCGTCAGTTCCTCAATATATAATCATTAATCACTTCGCTGATAAAACAAGGCTTCACAACATTCACACTGTTATAACATACTTAAGCACTTAGCATCAATAGATAGGTCAGGTCTAGCAGATCAAGCACTAAGCACATCCATATGGATTAGATCTAATATTCTCACATATCATTAGCACTAAGCATAATAATATCTGTCTAATCATCTTAAAGCTCTTGAAAAAAGAAGACATAAACACATTAAAAAAAGTACAAAGAAAGACAACACAACATTTATGTGGTTCACCCCCACCCTGGGGCTACGTCCACCAACTTTTCTTCTTTATTGTCTTCAGTAAATCGGTTACAAGAACAAATCCATCAAAATCCTTACTTTGCACAGGACAAAATATCTGCACAGCTCGCTAGATCCTTCTTCCTTGCGTTACAACACTAAGCCCTCCACAATTTGCTACAAGGACCTTCACTTAGCTCTGCAAGTCTCTTACAGTCATGCACAAAGAACTTATAAACTATGCTCGCACTTAGCATACATTCACATCACATAGATGCACTATTCGATTCCTTTCTTACATTGCATATCATTCTATTTATACATACAAAATAGGCCTAAACATGGGTAAACCCATGGGTTGACATCCCATTCCCGTTACATATTCCCAAAAGCCAAAAAAGGGACCCAAAAGTGGGCCTCGATCTTGTGATATCTGCTTTGTCTTGCGTTCCTCCTTCGATAGGCTATCGAAGTCCCAAAATAGGTCACTATGACCAAGAGTCTTCCAAAACTTGGTCAAGGGCCAACAGGCCCCCAACACTCACCTGTGACTCGTCCCAAGTCACTCTGATCTGACCAGTTCTACTTTGAAGACATYGATCTTGGCTYRATCTKCTTTGACCTACTTCTGTGCTAYGACCTCTTTCTCATTGAATTCCTATATCATTGTGTCATTCACGGGCCCTTSTAGGCRTTGTTATGCTGCAATGACAACCTATTCTATCTCTACTCCTCGGCTTTCAACCTCTATGAATAACTGGCACACTTTATATTGTACTGGTTGAATTCATTGAGTAACTTCCATCACTCTAATTTGAATCATATGTATTTGTTGCTGGGTGGTGCATTGCTCCTGAGACCACTTCATTCTTTCTACGGCTGACAAGGCTTTCAGCTGCGCTTGTAGTGTGTTTGCGTGTTGTTTTGCTTCCTTGAGATGCAACTCTCTGGGTTCTCGGTGAGGTTCTCACATGCCTAGGTGTTTTGATTACTTATCTTCTTGCACTCCAAGGCAAGGGATTTTAATCTGTCAACTGCACTGTGGGCAGTTGCTTCCCTTAGGTCTCTTACATCTTGAGGGGTCCCGGGCACAGTGCAGAGCTCCAAGTCTTCTATGCACTGTTGGAGCTTTTGGATTACCTCTTCGAGTTGTGCCACATGCTGTGGATCTTGTTCTTCGGCTTTTACTTCAATGACTATCACAGATCGAAGTCCTTTGTGAACCATTTCCTTTACTTTGAGTTGCTCGACAAGCAACTGTTCCTTTTGTTGCGATAACTGTTCTTTTTATTCATCCCAATTCGCTTGCAGAGCAAGATTTTCCCATTCTGTAGCACTGTGTTTCTTCTCACAGTCTTTCTATACTTGCACTAAATCCTGGGTGGCTTGTGTTGTCTCTTCCTGAGCTCGTCGAAGGTGAGCTTCAATTGTATCAGCGATCCAGTGGAGTTGAGCTAGCTCGTCTCCTAGTTTTGATGTTCCTACTGATAGAGGCACAATAGAAACTATGTCGTTGGACTATAATTCCTGTTGCACCCCTTGGAGCTCATCCTTAATCTGACTGAACACCTCCTCCTTCTTAGCTTCTTGTTTCTCTGCTATCTCCAATGAAGCATCGTTCAGTGTTGCGACGATGAATTCGAAGTCATCTGAGGTGAGAGTGGTCTCAAATTTGGTATTGGTTTCTTTCACTTTCTTCCAGGATGAGGATTTCGGTGGGGAAAACTTCCTTTTCTTTGAGGGGTCCTCCTTGTCTCTAGGAAGTGTAACCTCACATTTCTTCTTTTCAACTTCTTTTCCATCTATCTCTCTGCCATCACCTCCTTGCTCAGGTGAGATGGATTAGTATTGGCTGAGGTACTGTTTATATCCTGACCCTCTTCACTCTTCTTTGTCTTGCTAGGTCTGGGTGTATCTTGTGCTTTTTCTGGCCTGTCAACATCAGACATCTCCGCAGGGTCTGCAAGAACAAGGAGGTATGCCAACCATTCCTTGGTAATATCTTCCAATTCACCCTCCATCAACTTGTAGTATGATTGCAGTTGTTGTTTATATCCATCTAAACGCGTTGTGATGTAAATAAAATGGCGGTCTGCATTGAATTTCATTAAGGGATGAAACCTGTGAAGGGTATTAGGGGTCATACAAGGCTCAGACTAGATGGCTACCTTCAAATGGTTGTAATTCATATGGACCACAACATTTGACTGCCACTGTTTATTCATGTCATTCGAGTACCACAGTGTACTGAAATTCGTGGCCAGAGGTTCAAATGGCTCAATGTCCGGGAAGGTTGCACCTTCCGTCATCTCGCATGCAATGAAATCAACCATGATCAATATCTAACTAAAGTGGAATTCATGTCCCTGATCTTTGGCTTCTCTGCAGTCTAGTTCTAACTGGTTTACCAGGTACTGCACCCAATTCATCTGAAGTCCTTATGCACACTTCCCTACGAGGTCGACTACAAAACTAGTGACTTGGGTGGGTCGATTCTTTCACACCAACTTTACTGCGATCAATTTCCAGGCGAGGCATACTGCGTCGCTTTGGATAGAAGCTACCTTGTAGCCTTGTGTTCCCTTCTCGACATTTTCGTAGGTGTATTTAATCTTCTGTGAAAAAGCGTGATCCAAGGCTTTTCCTGGATAAAAATCATGTGGGTCAGGGCCTTGCATGCTTATCCCTATGATCTGATTGATCAATGTCAGATCCACTGTGATATGGAGGTTTAACCATAAGTATCTGCCATGGTAACAGGACAGCAGTAGCTTGATGCATATATTCACTTCTTGGTGCCTTTCGAAGTGCAGGGTCTTCATGACGTTGAGTAATGTGGACTGCGTGAGGTTATGGGTCCATGATTGAGGAACTATCTTGGAATTCTTTCCCTTGGTCTTAGTCGGATACTTATGTGGGGAGATCATTCTATAGACCTTCCTATTGCCGAGGTTGAAGTCACTAAACTTCAACGTTGCTATATTTTCTTGATCTGTGTGAATTGCACGTATCCCTTTTGGGAGGTACACAGTGACCAAGGTGTACTCAAAATCTCTAGGAAAACTGTCTCAATTGATTGCGCCGCTCAGAGGTGGTAGATAGGTGGGTAGTATACTCAGAATTAACTTAGCATTCACGAGATCATCCCTATGCTTAGTTTTCTTTTCATCTACTGGTCGAGATGGACCAGATCGAGTAGTGGATGGAGAGGCCAGTAGTCCTCTCGTCGAAGATGCTTTTACACCTATAGACAATCCTCTCTCCGACATGATTATTTTAGCCATTAAGTTGAGGAGAACTTTTGTTACTAATTCTTCAACTGTGGTGAGCTCGTTATACATACACTCTTGGGATTAAAATTATTGGGGTCATGATGAACTTATATACGACACTAGAACAAACAACAATAGTGCAATGATCACTATATACAATTCACTTAGTCTGCAGGATCAAACTCTTAGTTAGAAAAAGTGTTCTCCGTGCATGGCGCGACGGGATAAGTAGGCAACTTGGAAACAGTTCGCTTGTAATGGGTCTGAAGCCTCATTAACTCTTGTTCTGTCTGTTATGATGTGATCCAATGGTCTGGTGTCGAGCTATAAATTCTTTCTGACCCATTCGAAGTGGCATTCGAATAGATATATCGATCCCAATGGCTATATTGCTTCGCCCTAACGAAGTACCATGTGTCGTTGTTATGATATCCTGACGAAGCTCCAATTCTGAAAATTTTCTTTCTGCGAAGTTCCCTCTAGAACCTTCTGTAACTTTTCAATCTTATCCCTCTTCTTACTTAGCTTTCTAGCCTTCTTTCCAGTGAGCTTCGACTCGGTATGTCTTTTTCCATTCTGATTCATATCTTATTTTAACATAGTCACTGCGCATTGTTGAGATTCTTTTCTAGGATTCAGGGGTAATACCTCTTCTTTATCTGGAGTAAGTACTTCAGTCTTCTATGGGTATTCTAGTGTTCTTGCGGCTTTGACATCGGGGTATCTAGTGCCAAATAACTTCGATCTGTTCTCCTATTCTTCAATCAATTGTGCGATCTTTCTGGTCATGAAATATTTCAATTCTTGTTTCTTCTGCTCCAAAACTTCTTCTTCTTCCATTCGTCTGGCTTGATCTCTGTCAATCCAAGGTTTTCCTATTAACATGGTAAACATGGCATTTTCCTCAATAAATTGAATAATCTCAAAATCTTCTTCTATCGAAGTTCCATTTTCATTCATAGGTATCTGAGCGAGCCTTCCACATAGGTTTACCAATTTTCCTCTGAATAACTCTATTCCTCTTAATGAAGGAATCATATCAAGCCTTCCTATAGCTTCCCAAGTTCTCTCTGTGATGATATTCGCCTATGTTTCCTCATCTAGAACACAGCGAATGCCAAAGTCTCATATTCTTGCTTCGATGCATTCCTTTTATTTAAAGATCTCTGATAATCTAAAATGTTGGTGGTCGTTCAGGGTTTCTTTTATCTGTAGCAATGCTTTCTCTGATTCTTCCTAGGGTTCTGCTATATCCTCTGGATCTTCCTTAGGGTTTTCTTGATGACATATATAACATCTTTATAATAAGGTCATATGTGTACAAATGTTTTCTTTATATAATAACGACATATACACCTAACATAAGTTTAGGGTTAGTGTGTATTTATCTTATTAGTCCCTGCTAAAGCAGGGAATATAGCAATCAATTACTATCATTTCACCGATTAGGGTTGAGTTTCAAGAGAAATTCCATATCTTTATTAATGAAAAGAGAGAGAGATTATAGCTATACAATTGAAGGGAAAAAGATATGTGGATTCCATAAACCTAGAATATTATGGAATCCACATACACTTTTACATAGAATATACCAACTAGATCCAAAAACCAAAGACATGAAATATGGTACACACATATTATATTATCAAGGAAAAAACAAGCTAAATGCAATTTGGTCATTTGAAAAAAAAATTACAAGTTAAATGAGTACATCAATAAAAAATAACATACTAACCTTGCAAGTTCAAAATCCGAGCAATGTAGATCGAGAATTGGATTTGTTCAACTGATGGGTGACGGAAAAAATAAACAGCTCAAACAAAATCCAAGAACAATGTCACAACTATAGCAATTGTGTCGCAAAGTCTCTTAAAGTCACGTATATATAGATAAAATAATCAACTAGCCGTTAACACCAACCAATGAGATAGTAAAATTTTCGTCGCTATTGCCATGAAAGATCGTCGTTATAGTGACGAAAATCTCGACTAGGTTAAATTAATATTTTCGTCGATATTGCGACGAACGTGCGTGGAAATATCCACGAAAATCCTGCCTTGTTTAAAAAAATGATGAAACTAGTGGAAGCGTGGAAACTTTTTCTTGGAATAATCCACCCATATGTAGTATTCTCTCTCTCTCTCTCTCTCTCTCTCTCTCTCTCTCTCTCTCTCTCTCTCTC
>JZKD02S1636314.1:28761-49898 GCA_000966675.3 Picea glauca
CCTCACTTCGTGGGTTTGTTATGAGTGTGCTTCACATTTGGACCATCATTTGACCAAATCTTGAGGGTGTTGGGTTCAAATTGAGGGCGCCCCTCTGTCTATACTCCTATGGACCACATGTGTGATGTATTGGTCATATTTTCCTCATTTTTATGAGGGCACCCCTATCTTTGAGGATTTTTATTGTAACCACATGTATTTTTCCCATGGTTTCACTTGGGAACGTGGTTTTGGCCCCTTGGTTTCACATGCTCATTGTATTTGCACATGGTATTGTGCCAACCCATTGTTTTCCACACATGGTTTAGGAGGGCACCTCACCTATTTAAGAAAGACATTTCTCTCTTTTGTAACTAGAGTTTGGAGAATAATAGATATCATTTGACTCATTTCTATTGTGTTAATAGTTTCACCTAATATTTTCTTGATAAAATGTTTGTGAGGAATCTAGCAAGAGGGTTTTACTTGTAATAGGTGAAGGTGGATTGAGAAACCTAGAAAGGAGCCATAAGAGGAGCAAAGTGCTATAGTAGAGGAGCTTCATAAGGTAAATATTTTCCTTATAGTCTTTAGTTTTCTATATCTATACTAGAGTATTGAGTTTTGCAAAGCTTCATTTACTTTCCAGCTCCTACCTTAGGATGGTGTAGAGGCTACCCCTTGTTACTTAAGGAGCTGGTAACACACCCCTATTACCATCTAGATCTTGGAGCACCAAGACCATCTTGAGGGAATTTTCTAGGTACACCCTAGGGTTGCCTAAAATCCCAAGATTATTTTCAAAAACCAAGTCTCAAGGACTATTGGTTGTCACCTTAGCCTAATAGGATATAGGCACTAGTCTTTATTTTCCTTCTCTCATAAAATCTTCTCATCTTTTTATTTCCTTTTGTTTTTTTGGGCAATCTAGGGTTTTAAAGGGTCTAATCTTTGAATTTTATTACTAGATACAAGGTTTGAATTTAATTGTTAAAACTTGGTTAGCTTGGATCTCACTTGTGCTAACTATTTTCTTCATGCTATATCCATGTTAGGTTGGCATAAGTAAGCTAGTTTTCCTAGATTAAATTTTTGTCCCAGATCTTGATTCTAATTTGTTAGTTTGGGGATCTAACCATCCTCATGAAAATAACTCTAAGGTGCTTAATCCCATATCTTGTTTTGAGTAAATTTCTTTAAATGATGGAAAACACACAGTATAATTAGAATTTCCTATCCTTCTTCTTGTTGAGAAGGGTTTTGACTTCATTATTGCAAAGTTTGGTCATCTTTATGTTTACAACTATTAACTCAAATGAGTCATTGCATTATGCAATGACTTAGTCCTTAAGGGAGACGTCTTAGATTTTTGTCATGCAATTTTGTGGTTCATTTTTTGTTTACTTGCTCAATGATTGATATGGTATAAATACATAATTTGGTTACATTTGTGGTATCATAACACTTTACATAAGCACATAAAGGCATTCTAAGTGAAACAATTTGGTAGCTTTATCTCTCTCATCTCTGATAAGTGTTCATAATTTACACAAATGATCAGCATTTGTGCTTTTAATTCTCCATTGTTTCATAAACATTTTAACATATATATAATATTAAGGTGCACCTCTCACAAATCAATGCAAGTACTTATGGAATGACTTGACAATTAGGTCGAACGACTTGATGTTTTTTTGGACTTTGTTCTCTTGGCAGTTTGTCACTTAAATGTGATGATATGTGTTTGGATCTTAAATGAATGACAACTATGGGCATGTAATAACACTTGGATCAAGTAACACACACCTTAAATAAATTCAAAGGGCTAATATTTCTCTGTTGGTGCATCTCCTTCAGCACTAGAACTCTCTAAACAATCCACTTGATCGAGTGTATGCACAATGCTAAATATCTTTACTAATTGTTGTTATTGTTCTTAAGTTTGTGGATCATTATTTTCATTATTATAATCTCTCCAAACACTCACATGATGACATTAATTATCCTAACTGTGATCATTGATAGTAGTAAGCAAGGTTTCACTTCATAGTTTTTTGGTTTGATATCTCATTTAACAAGTTGCACTCCTTGGAATAAATTTGGAATCTCACCTTGGTGTCCCTAAAATAGAGTTCTCACCGTTGTGTCACCCTGGTGGTTTTCTACTTTCCATGCACATAAAAGAACTTAATATCTTTCTAAAACAATGCCATTATTTCTTCTGAGATGTAAGTTAATAGCATTATGGTGTCATTATTTGAGCTTAACTTCTGATAACAACAACATTTAAATCAGCATATGGTGACATGTTTTAACTTACAAGGTTCTAAAATCACAAATCCATCCACTCGTTGTCATTCATGGTTCTAAGTGACTATTTGGATACAATTCATTAAACTCACTCTGATGTTGAAACTCACATAAATTTTGGGAAATATTAGGATTAAGTTTAATCATTATATTTCCTTGTTTTGCGAGTGGTTTGATCATCATTATCATAAGAAGTTTTTTCAACATAACAGTACTTGAATTTGATCATTGGTTGGAATATGGTTTATCCGTATGGATATGGTATCAAGTAAATTGGATTTTGGGATTAAGATCTTGTGAATCTAAACACTTAGCATGATTGATGAATGAACTCAGTATCTTATTTTGGATTTAACATTTCTATTATTTCAAAGTTTGAGTTCCTTGTATTATTAATGTTTGTTAATGGTTTTGAAAGATTCTTTGCCATTGTTTTCCAATAAGCATATAACACACATTTTGGGTCTTTAAGGGCTTGTTGTAATTTGATTTAGACTTAATCAATCAAAGCTAAAGAAGGACTCCTTTCATTCACAACGACCATAGCTTGATTGATCATAGGAACACCCTCCTTAGGTTAGGAAGCTCTCTTTCTCAACCTCAAAGAGAGAGGCAATGCCATTGAGGTGACTGTGGGTGGCTTGCCTAGTAGTTGCTTGTAGGCTCTCCTGCGAAACTTAAGACTTTCCCTTTAGCAAGAGTTTGAGTAGTAACAAGTGGTTCCTCTTAAATGTGGTAAACCTATCGATATCTCAACTTCCTCTAGAATGATTTCCTTTGCTTGTCTACCTTTGAATTCTTTCAAAAGAATGACATAACACTCTCTAGTGTTAAATTTCTTGAAACCCAACAACTAGAAATTTTATGTCAATAATTTAACAACTAAGAATTTAATCTACTGTTGATATAGATTCTATAAACTATGCAGAAAATGTACAGCTGAGTTTTCACCATTTAAAATGCACAACGGAATCATAAAAAATAGATACATTTGAACACAGATATTTTTGGTCAATGCCCCTGAAAAAAACCCCCGAAGGGAAAACCAGTAAGTGAGAGGATTTTATTGGCTTCCTGAGGAAGAAAAAAATTATAGCCGCTAATTCAAAAATTTCTTACAGCCTAGAAAAAGCGACCTGTTTTTTCGGCCCTGCTTTTCGACACTGCCTTTTTTGCCCAGTTTTTTCGGACCTAAAAATCGATCCATTGTTTTTGGCCCAACTTTTTCAGCTATTTTTTCGGCTTCGAAAAATTTCCTTTCCTCCAGCTGCAAATTTGCCCTCTTCTCAGCCAAATTGCCCTCTTCCTCTCATCTTAATGTGTCTCTCACACCCTCACACTCGTTTTGAATCTCTCACACTATGTATGTGACTCTCTCACCTCCTCACACAATGTGTGACACAAGTACACGAGTAAAGACTCCTTCTTTGCTCCAATGCACTTTCTGTGTGCCTCTCACTCTCCTTAGATCTACTTTTGTAATATCCTAATGACTAAAACCCTATCTCCAAAGTGATCAATGATCAAGATATGATATTGATCTCTTGAGATCAACGACTGTGGCTTAATCTCTCGTTGAGATGACTTAAATCACTAAGTCACCCAACTTTATAAAAGGTCACTTTAGTCATTAAATAAAATCCACTTTAACAATAAAGTTGATATCTAGAGAGTGTCGCTCGGACATTTCCACATGCTAGGCACCGCCAATGCAGATTTACCTATCCGAGAAACCCCAAAAGCTAACACTCCCTCTTAGTGAGGAAGGTACTTTTGGATGAACCTCTTCCTAAATCAATCTCTGACCCCATCAAATCTGCTACTACTGTAGCTACTCCCTCTAAAATGGAAGACATCCCTGCTACCTCTGTTGCACTCTGATTTGATCTCTTGCTCTGCTCATCCATCAATGTCAAGTCATCCTAGTTGACATTCTCTGACACTGATCTCTGGTTCAAGATCCCTTTGAACCCACCTACAGGTTGTCCCAACACCCTATACATCATACCTTGCCTGATGTTAAGCCTCACTGCTACATCCAAGGCCGTTCACTCTGGTCGTATGAGCACCTATCCATCCTCGAGCATCATTGCATACCCCATATCCTCCATAGATGATATAGAGAGAAATTTAACCTTCAACTTTGGTACATACATACCTCATCCACCTCCAAAGACACCCCTGACTCTTGTTGGAATCTGACGCATCCAACCCCCTTTACTGCGTGCTTGGTGCACACCCCAATTTTTACATGGTAGTCTGAGCCCATCTCTGAAACACTAAGGAACACCGACCTCATTCCCATCATATGAGGAGATGACCCACTGTCCACAAACCATGTTGCTACATGTGCCTCCTTCTTGTTGGGACACTGGCTTGCATAGTGGCCAGTCTTATGTCATGCAAAACATTTCACTTTTTTCATGTCCTTTCCATTTCCTCTTCATTTTTTCAATAAAAACCCTTACAATCTCTGCAAATCCTTGTGCCAAAGTTTTCAATTCCATTCTTTAGAGTCCCAACTCTGATACCATGCTAAATTTCTTGAAACCCAAGAACCATAAATTTTATGCCAATAATTTTACAACTCAGAATTTAATCTACTACTGATATAAATTCTGTAAACTATGTAGAAAATTTACATTTGAGTTCTAACCATTAAAAATGCATATTGGAATCATAAACAACACTCACATTTGAAGACATATATTTTTGGGCAATGCCACTGAAAAAAAACCCCGAAGGGAAAACTAGTAAGTGAGAATATTTTATTGGCTTCAAAGGAAGAAAAAATTATATCAACTAATTTAGAATTTTATTACAGTCCAACAAAAGCAGCATGCTTTTTCGGCCCCGCTTGATTGAAATATTGATTGAAATTAAGCATGCTTGGTCCACTATGACTTGATGACCCTTTTGAAACCAAAATAGTTTATATGGATTATGATGCTTTTTTGCACACCAAATTGAGCTTATGTATCATTTCTTCTGAAATTATATTCTTCGCTCTCCAATGTCAATGATAAGTTTGCAACACTTACCTTTAGATTTGCACATTTTTTGACAATATGCTTTTGTAACCATAAGTTTTCATCATGTTTCTTTTCTTCTTGGTTTGACCACTGCCAACCCTTCTTATTGTCAAACATTCTCTCTCTTCCGTTGTAACAACTTATTTTGCAACAAGAGCTCTTTTTCTCTCATAAGAGCTATAAGATAAGATGCTTATCTTTGTCCCTTTAGGGTTTATCACAACCCCTATTTTTTATCTTCTTAGGTTAAAACCCTAACCCTAGATACTCCCTTCAATTTCCTCCAAGAAACTAGTGCCTAAGGAAAAGAGAGAAAATATACATTAAGAAGACTACAAGAGAGATAAAATAAGATAAGATATTTATATTAATGTCCAACAGATGACCACAAAGTAGGTCAATGGGCCTATTGAGTACAATGATGTCGATACAAAGCAGGAGTACCAAAATGTCTCCTATATGAAGAGCAAGAAAATAAAGTAAAGCCCGATATCTATGCTAAACCATGGAAAATCCTCGACTCCTAGTGCGGGTGACTGGAACGGGAGGTAGATGTATAGAGGGAAAAAATCTAGGACCTAGATCATGATCCACTAGATCTATCTCTATTAACATATGACGTCAAATGAAGAAAACTTAGGATAGAATGGTGTCTCAAGGAAGAGTTGGAGGAAGATTCGGACCACCCATTGTGCTGCTATGTGGAAGAGGTAACCTATCACTGATATCTAAGTGCTCTTGTCTATCTGTTGGTAAGGGATCTATTTTGGCAATGTCTTTGAGGTCTCTAGGGAAGGGGGATGGTCCTTCGAGTCTACAGTCATATGGATTCAGAGGTAATGTTTCTATCAATTTATCTCTTAGTGTCCCTAGCTGATGGGAGCACTGTAAAGAAGGAAGTAGGCTACTGAGCAGAATTTGGTATAGTAGGAGGTTGGAGAATGTGGGCATGAATATTGAGGGCCTCCTACATGTAAAGAGCCATCCATCTTTGGTCTGGGTACTTGAAGAAACTGGATAGGCTCTAGGTTCCCTTGAATAAACAATGAAACCTTAATCAGATCTCATAGTAAATGAGGCAACAGAATATGAAGTGATCCTTTGTCTCAATCTCACGAAAATGGCATAGTTGTCAACTCCTCTATGATTGTAAAGAGCCAGACATATTTGGTCTGGGTACCTGAAGAAACAGGATAGGCTCTAGGTCCCCTTGAATAAACAATGAAACCTTCATCGGATATCATAGTAAATGAGGCAAAAAAATATGAACTGCTCCTTTGTCTCAATGTCACAAAAATGGCATAGTTGTCAAATCCTCTATGCTCATACAATTTGCTGATCTCTCTCAATTCGAAGTTTATGTGATCCCACTCTAAACTATCCTAGAAAGATGCAAAGAGAGTGTGCCTAATGAAAATATGTGTATATGGGTTGGATAATGAGTCCATCCCTCACCTAGATGAAGTGCTCAATGTAGAAGGCCATTTTCGGACATATCTTGCCTTGGGGGTTTGTTCAAGTGACTCGCACAAATTGCCTGTAAATTTCATCCTTGGATGATCTTGTTCAACTCTTGTGGAGTAGGTAAGAGGTGGCCAGGCACATCCAGGGAGCAGCAAAAATTTCTTGTAAATGTCATTGTGTAGTAGGTAAAAGGTGGCTAGGCTCATCTAGGGAGTATTTGAATTCATGAAGACAATCCATCAAAATACCAACGGAATCCAAAAGGTCTGAGACCCCTACAAACCAATACCTATTATGAAAATGAGGACTATATAAGGAATTGACTCCGATGAGAGATATACCAAGTATGGGTATCGGTCTCTACCCTTTTCTAAGTTTGTGAAACTTGGAATGCTGCAAAAGTGAAACAAGAAGGAAAATAGTTTCAAGATGAAAGGGTTGGGCACCGAACTCTGCAAGAATGATGTGTTGGGGTATTTTTTGCTTGCATCTGATTATGCATCAAAGGAGAAGGATATACACTCTCTCAACTGAAGCCCAATTGGCCTCTAGTAAACAAGGACCCAAACCTTTGAGACATAAAGAACTATGTGCGTAATAAGGGAATCAATATGATACATATTGGACAGGATGTCCTGAAAATAATGTTGGAAACACTGTCTCTCAAGAGTAGTTAAGGATCCATACCCTTTGTTTACATGAGGTTGAAGAGCATGTTGAAGACTGAAGCAAGGCCCTGGGAATTGTACCCACAAATGAGTATAAGTGCTGGTGATTTGAATCTCCTCTCCTCTTAAAAGGAAATGGTGATCTAATAGAAGCTTCTTTGATCCATTGAAGATCATCACCTTAGTTTTACTTAGTTTGATCGTCAATTGTCGAAGATCACAAAAAGGTGCCAAAGCATCTAGTTGTCTCTGTAGCCCCTCCAGAGATGAGGCCAAGAGGATCACATTGTAACAAAGAATAGGATAGATATCAAGATCTGGTGGAGGTGGCACCCATTTTCATCCTTGATATGATCATGCAGAAAGGAATCAAGCTCATCTATGTAGATACCAAAAGGTGCGGGGGACAAGGGGCACACATGTTTGAGCCCAATGGTACTCATGATAAATTTGGGCATCCCATGTGCAGTACAAAGATGACCAAGCATTGACTCATACAATCACATAATGGCAATCAAGAGTATTTCGAAAATACCAATGCCTCTCAGCCTCTGGAACAGGGCCTCACAGAGAACAAATTCACATTCTTATTGAAAGTCTACCGAGCAACAATAATCTTTGGAAGAGTGATGTTGTGCCTCATTAATGATGGCTCAGAATGTAAGGATGTGATCAATGGTTTGATGTGTAGAATGGAGCCCTGCTTTCCCCCTAGCTCTAAGGAGTCTTCTCTCAATCTTCCTAGAGAGCTTCATATGAAGGACAATAACATAGAGCTTGGAGAAGGTGTAGCCCACCATGATGGTTCTATAGTTATTTGGATTGGCACTAGGGCTCGATTCATGTATCGAGTAAATAGTGTGGTGCGACCAAGCCTATGGAAAACCATTATAGATGACATGCTTAAACAGGTTGACCAAGTGGTAATATAGGGCATGAAGACCATTCTTGAAGAACTCTTCTTAGAACCCTTACCCATTTGTCGCTTTTTTGGTACTCATCACCCAAACAAGTTAAACAACCTCCTGGATATCTCAGTATGCAGATAAATAGCAAGAAGAGGGGAAGAGGTAACTTAAATTGGGGCCTGTCCAGGGACATCATATAGAGTGGAGGTATGGGAGAGCATGAAATCTAGATTGAGATCCAATAGCAGGGGGGAGTGGCAAGGGAAGATGGTGCACCAAAAGCTTTTGTGGGATGGTGCACCTGATGGAATTTATGATTTGGAAAGAAATGAATCCCAATCCCTTTAAAGATTAAGAGGCATCATCACCAAACTCTACTCTCATACCTCCCACTTGCTCCTGAAGCTTGCTAAAGACTTTCCTATCATAATTCATATGTATTGATGTCCCATTGTCCACATAGTGCCCAACAATTGGCACAATGTTGGAAGATAATCAAGAGACCATGGAGAAGGTGGTTTCAAGTTGGGATGATCCCTCATCCATTCCTGCAAAAGTACTAGTTGCGACTTGTTTTTGCTTTGCCTTCCCCTTCTTATACTTTAGACACTTGTTGGCATAATCTCCCCATTGGTGACACCTGAAACATTTCAACTTACTCAAATCCTTCTTCCTTGAACTTGAACCTTCCCTCTTGCCCTTATTGTATCCCTTCTTGCTTCCCTTATTTTTCCTCCCAATGAGGGCCACTTCTTCTTCTTCCTCTTGTTTCACTGAACAAGACTCTAACTTGATCTCTTCTTGCACAAGGTCATCCCAAAGCTTTGTAAAATTTGGCAACTTCTCATGAGCATAGACACCCTAGACAAAAGGTCTCCAAGACGCAACAAGTCCATTCAAGGAAATGGACACCGACTCTTTATCTTCCACCACTATCCTTATGGCATGGAATTGATCTCTCGACTTTGTGATCGTGTCTAGATAGCTCACCACTGTATCTATCTTTCTGATGCGGATGGTTGAAAGCTTGTTTTGCAAGAGCATTTGTCTAGAGACACAAGAACTCTGATATAAACTAATGAAAGCCTCACACATCAATTTTTTGGTCAATTTGTCTACAGTGTGAGGGATGAAATGATCCGTCACTGAATCAACAATGATTCTCTTTTCCTTGGCTTCCTTTTTAACATGAGGGGCCAATTGTGTTGTATCGGTAGGTGCACACTACAATGATTTATTTCTCAACATGCTCCAAGATCTTAGCTTCCTCCAAAAAAATTTGTTGCATGAACTTCCAAGGTATGAAATTGGAAGTCCCATCTAATATTTGAAAATATTTAAGACCGAGCGTATACATCTTTCAAATCTTAAGCATACCTCAAAGAAAAATCAATAGAAGTGTAAAATAACCTTTATAGGGCTCAAGCGCTTCTCCCAAGTTACCTAGGGTTTCACACCCAAGAATCCTCTACTAAGTGAAGCACCACTCCCAGGTACAATATTACTGAAATAGACAACTCCCTCTTCACCAAGACAACCTCAGTCAAAATAACATTGATAATTTTGATATCGTGCAAAATTTTTGTGAATATGAGTTTTAATGCAAATTTAGGAGTTTTATCTCAAACATGAGGTTTACCAGATCTATTACCTATGTACTTTTAGCCTTAGGTATGATATTAAATATACAACTACAACAAAAAATCCTTCACTTTACTTCAACCCAAATCACCCATCAGCCCAAGAGAATAAATACCACATAAGTGTACTTCAATGCCAACAAGTTATAGCTCATAGGGCACACTTTTTGAAGCATATAACAGATCTGAAATAATTTTATTACAACAGATTCTACAKTGGTAAATATTCTCCTTTATMTTCAAGGTGTATGTTAGATCACTTAACAATTTCAACAATATAATATGTCAAATCAASATGAACAATAAGTGTTAGAATCTACCCATACAAGAAAATAACAGAAGTTAAAAATCAAATCTGCAAGTAAACAATATTTGGATCGTTGAAATGCTTCATTTATATATAAGTGATGAAGTACATCTACATACCAACAAATTCTCTCAAGTTGGTACAACTCAAGCTCTCCAAACCGTAGCTAGGGAAAACATAGAAAACCGTAGCCACCAACTCCTCCTCTCTAGGAATCACTCCTAACCAAAACTGGTTACTCCACCAAAGATTCTCTTTGGCACCTACACTTGCATCCCATAAGTGTACAAGGAGTCTTCTTCTCTCTACTCCTTAATAAGCACATGAAATCCCTAGTCTTCTTCTCTCACAAGAGATACAAGATAAGATGCTTCTTTTGCTCCTTTAGGGTTTATCACAAACCCTATCTTCTTCACCTTCTTAGGGAAAAACCCTAGCCCTAGATATTCCTTGAACTTTGTCTATAAACCTAGTGCCTAAGACAAGGAGATAAAACATACAATAAGAAGAGCACAAGAGAGATGGATTAGTGTGCTCGACTCACATCTCTAACATGAGTGTGTGATGAATTAATGAAAATACTTTCTCTTCCCTCTATTTATATGAGAGGTGAGGGAAGGGCCAACAATACAAAGTGGACCTAGTCCATTAGAAGCAACCTAACTACAAGAAGATAGGCCCACATGTGAGGTGCTCTAAGATATGCACATCTTTTACCCATGATTTTGGTCAATCTTGATGATGTATTGATGATGGTGTACTTAGGCTCCTCATAAGAACTTTCTCCTGAGAAAAGTGACATTCATCTCTTCCCAGAAAACTCACTTTTGAAGAGAGTTTGTAGGTTGCTAATATCCTAGGGTGTGAGAATGACCCATTATCGCAGGGTGCCTTCAGCTAGGGTGCGAACTTCTCACACTGTGCTACATAGCTAGGGTGAAAACTTGTTCTAATGCTTGGAAAAAGATGAAGTCTTCATGGTTCTAGAAGGGAATCTTCTAGAAGAATGGGTTGGCATTCGAATGGTTATCCTTTTACTGGTTTCCTTGATATTGTGGGATCATTCTTATCCAAGTAACTATCTCATTCTCTCTTATATATTGATGGAATTCTCATGGAAAAGATTAAGCAAGATTCATTGGAGAATTGTGTGAAGGACTTAGCTTGAACAGGAGCTTAGAGACTCTAGCAAGTCTATCAAGAGGGATTTGATCTTCTTCATAAAAGGATCAAGCAAGTGTGTGTGTGTTGGAGCCAAGAGCCACCAAAAGGAAGCTTGCGACATCAAGGCAATCAGGTTGTATCTTCTACTTTCGATTAATATGATACAAAGACATGTCCTTTTCCCATAAATTCATTCTTACTTTATTGTGTAATTCCTTGATCATACACATAAGTTGACAGTTGAATATATTTTGCTATCTTCACTTTGGTTGGTTTGTGTTGTCTTGGTCTTGACCTCACGAGAGCACCAGAGTGAAGCGGGAGCAATAGAGACCCTACGAAGTGATACAAAGGTATGTTCCTTGTTCCTCCCTACTAGCTAATTCAATGGTCAAAACTTAGGGAAAGAGTCATGTCTTGTCCTGTTTTGTTCTAGATCCAGGTGGATCTAGGGAGATCTGTTAGTGTTCGCACCTACCGATTAGTCCGATAACCAAATTTGCGACTCCACTGGGGAGATAACCCATTTTCTTTATGGTTTTTGGTATTTTTCCTTGGCCATTTTCTCTTGCCTTACCTTTCTCCATTTATATCAATCTCTGAGTCTTCAGGATACCTTGATAGACCCTCTGAGTCCAGAGGCCTCTTCAAATTTTGTGTCTTTTTCCAAAAATTTGGTTAGTTACAAACATTCTCGCACTGTCCCCCACAGTGGCCTGTGAGAATGTATTGAGTTCGCATCCTACTTTTAGGTCCAGTGCGAGGTTCTCGCACTCTGCTCAAAGTTGTCCTGCGAGAATGACCCATTTTCGCACTGTGTAATAATGTTAGCCTGCAAACCCTCTTTTCAAAATTTTGGATTTGAGATTTTTTCATGATCAACTACCTAGATCAATATAGGTGCCTAAAAAGAGCTTCTTGGACCATTGGTTGATGTTTTCTTGTCTTCAGATGTTGTGCACAAACAGTCTTAGGAAATCAAAGACTTTTCCTGTCCATTTTTCTTGACTTTCATTTCTTGACTTTTATCAGCCAAGATATACTCTCTGATTTTGGAATCTGAGTGTGATTGTTTGGTTAATAACGGACGATCAGTTGAAATTTGATATTCTTTGTCTTTATCATTTTCTCATTATTTGAAAGATCATTTTTCTCATGCAATCGAAAAGACTAGTTTGGTCTTCTTGTTATTTTTGTTTTCATTGAAAGATTGATTTGGGCTTTTGTCTATTGCTTGTTCATTAGCTTTTGGTTTTCTTCACTCTCACCATCATGGTGTAGGTCCTTTTTGAAAAGTGAACAACGATTTTCTTTCAAAATCATTTTCATCTTCGAAAGTATTGAAAATCAATTGTTGAAATTATTGAAAAAGAAACAATAGAGAATTGTTATTTTTGCGTGATTCGTTGCAAGTGCATTTTAAAGGAACTTGTGTATTGTACTTCAAGTTTGATCCAGAAAAATTCTCTTTCCCTCCCGTACATAGGATTCATTGAATGAAAATTGAAATATTTCATTCTTATCTATGCATCGTTGGGTCAGAGTCTCATACAACATCAGTTTCATCTCCGCTTCCTTTGAGTAACAACAACCCTTAATAACACTGCACAATCGTAAAATTTAACTAATAAATATTTACTAGGGCTCTATTACGCCAACATTTAGCTAGGCTAACGCTTTGGAATAGGAAGAGAGATACACTCTCCAAAGCACACAACACACAATATCATCTTGTGTTAAGGAGTGTCAAATTCCATTTACAACATCTTGTCCTAGGAAGCCCTTCTCACACAAGGGTCAAACACGAGGTCGCATTGATATTGACAGAGTTACTCACCCTACTTTGTTGATATCAGTGTAGATATTTCACGTATTATGGGGATCACTTGGAGGTATACCCACAATGATGAGTGGAAGCCTTTTGAGTTTATTTCGAGATAGATACCCTGCCCTTGCATGTGGATCGGACTGTCAACTATCCCCCCAGGATTTATTGTTTCCGGTGGTAACCTTAGTGGCCTATCTTTCTAGGGTATTACACAAGGTGACTGTGAAGGGGAAAGTCTTCACGATACTTGGAATCAACGTTGGCCAAACTCACTCAGGCTCCTCGGAGGGTATACCCACGATTATGCGTGGGAGCTTTCACTAGGGTGTAAGTCCGTTAAGCAGGTCGTCAGCGTAAATTTTCCACCCTAGCCCAGCCCCTTCTCGTCTCACTGTTGCAACATTGGATTTCATCACCAACTAATGACTTCAGAATTAGAAGCTCTTGTTTACTTGGTGTTGTTTCCTAGATTTTGTTTACTAGCACGTGTTGTTTTTTTACCAAAGTTGACCATACGATTTTATTCGTAAGTTTTCACTCATTTACAATAGCTCCTCCACGTCGTTCATGTAGAATGCAGGGTTTATCTCCAGAGCATCTGGAAGGTTCTCAACCCTTGCCTACAAGTTCACCTAAGGGCTCTCCTTGGTAGAGTGAAGTCCAAGACGTTACCACACCACAAGTGGAATTAACTAACTCTCTAGAAAATTTCTGAATTACCAATACTCGAGAGGACTTTCGACTTCACCCCAATTCTGAGCGATAGTTTATGCAACTGAATTCTTCCGGAGACTTAGTTGTTGTGTCTTCTGGATCATCGGTTGGACCCTTTCTAGGCATAGAAGGCCAAGCTCCTTTTTGGTCTACGGGCGTTTTTCGATGGGACCTTTTTGGTCCAGGCTCACCTCTGATTTTAGAAATCATCTCACTTCAATCTCTAGCCTAGAGACAGTACCGTTTACTACCACCTATTACTTTCCTGGTACAGACGCCCCGTGATTTGACCACATCTTGACCATCCCTATCGAAATGGCCCATCACACAGATACTATGAGTGTTCACACCAGGTTTACTGTGGTTAGTCTCACCCCCATCAGCACACCGCAAATGCCCAGTGTCACCCCAACACTACCACCGGGATACCGTGCATTGAATGCTTCCATTCCCACTCTTACGCAAACCCCATCCGGCTCTCCTGATGGTCCCTCTTCTTTTGGGCACTCTCTTCCCAGTTTTATTCCGACACTCCCTCAATTTCCTTTTGGAGGACCTCTCTCGTCCTCCATTGGTAGTCTTAATCCTAGTGGCACTATTCCGTCATTCACACCAAATTACCATATTCTCGTCGGTAGACAATTTCACCAAGGTGGCATGACTCAACCCCCTCTTAGCGGGAAAATTCTTATTGGAACACAAATCCCAATTGGAACACAACCCCCAATTGGAAGTTCTAGGGATGATTTTAGGGGCTAAATTTCGCTCATGGGCTAATTTTCCATGGTTTTTCCAAAATCGAGATTCACTATTTTAAAAATGATTCGCCCAAATTCTATAGGATAAAATTATTTTACCTTACAAATCGCCTAAATTTTATAAAAACTATATAAAATCCTTATAAATTTGAATATTTTTACAAAAGTATCACCAATCATTTATAGTTGGCATATGAAGGATTAGTAATATTCGCCAAGGTTTCTACATTTTAAAATAAATTTTCATCCTTAAAATCATCCCTGATTGGAACGCTGCCCCCAATTGGAACACCACCTTCGCTAGGAGGACCGACCCCACCTTATGGACAAAACATACCTTCGTCCTTGGCCCAGTATTGGAATCATTTGATACAACATCCTCCTCAATCGACTGGGGGGTAGCAGTTTTCGACTGCATCTGTGATACCTCCTAATATCGACAAACCATATCCAGGTACGTTCAATCCCATTTGGGGCTCGAATGCTCAAAATCATGTCCTTGTTCCAGTATACAATCCCATGAGCTACTATCCTCTCCAGCCACCGCCAAATTTTCCCAGGTCTTCACATTATATGCAGACCACTTATGGTCCTACTGGTTTTTCGACGGGGCTTCCTCCCCAAAGCCACCAGTACCCGCACGTGAATCGACAGTTACCCTTCTTGGCCACTTTGGATCTTTCAGATTTGTCAAGGATTTTAAATGATCCAATTTGTCACTCTCCCTAATGGCTTGCTATACCAGCCAAGCTACCATCAGACATCACTAAATTCGATGCCAAAGTAGGAGAGGAATCAAACAATCACGTCATGAATTTTCACCTCTGGTGTTCATCCAACTCATTGTTAGATGACTCTATTCATTTACGTCTTTTTCAATGAACCCTCACAGGTTCTGCTGCAAAGTGGTATATAGAATTACCACGAGGTTTCTTCACTGACTTCAACACCCTAGCTATGTCTTTCCTCACACACTACCAGTTGCCGATTCGTTATGAAATGGGGACTGATATTTTGAGTTCTTTCAAACAAAACAAAGCCACTCATATATCCGATCACATCCATGATTGGCAACGGAGACGATGTCTCATCAAACTCGAACTCCCTGATCGGTTGCTGGCAGAGTGGTTCACCAAATCATTTGTGAATGACATCAGTCATGACATTTCCATGGGTGGAGTAGTCATGGAAGAGCAGGCCATAAGTCGTGCTCAGTACCTTGACCTCGTTTACTCACAAACGGGTACCCTTTATGATTTAATACCTGACTTACCTTGTCCTTCCACTTCCGCCACTTCAACTACTCCAGCTACTTCTCATGCAGTCGATGGTGTGATTGACACTTTCCAGGCCCAACCACTTTTCTCCTCAAGCACCAACCCCAAACCTTCTTCTTCTAATTTTAAAAATGCTCCATCTCCTGCCCCTCCCACTGGTAAGACTTCTGAGGTAAATTCCGTTCAATATACCCCAGCTGGTAAAAACAAATCCAAAAAGGGAAGGGGTAAGAATAAGGAGGCAAAAAATACTTCTCAAGTAGAGCAAACCAAAACTACACCTGTTGATGATTGGGATAAACGCAAACCTCGATACCCTTGTCTTATCTGTGGTGATGATCACTACACAAAGGATTGTCTGCAACACGCCGAGGTCACTAAGTTCCTTCAAGGAGCTCCAAAACCATCTGCTCCGGCCGTTTTGTCTCAACCCTTCCCGTCTCAACATCAGGCTCAGTTGGTCATTCATGACCAACCCTCATCTTCCACTACATCCTATGTATTGATGTGTACTGGCGATTCAAAGATTATTCTCCCTCTAAATAGAAGGTTGATTATTTACCTCCTTCCTTGGTACAACCCTCTCCCACGACTCCACCTACCAATGGTCATCTTCATCTCGAACGATCGAGCCTCAACACAGTTCTTCGACCCCCCCCAAAGGGCATCATTCGGAAATCACCTTTCAATCCACAAGCTCGTGTTGCCTAGAACTACAACATTGTTGAAGATCTGGCCCAAGCACCTTCTGTGATGTCAGCCCTTGAAGTCCTTCAAAGTTGTCCCACACAACGGAAGGTACTGTTGAAAGCTATCGATGGAATCAACCCGATGGATACGAATTTAATAATTTTTGACTTGGAAGATCACATTCCAAGGTTACCCCCTCAACTCGTGTTCCATATCCAAGTGATTATCTCTAACAAAAACATTTGTTGAACCGTTATCGACGAGGGTGCCTCGACGTGTGTCATGTCTCTTACTTGCTGGAAGGCCATTGGCTCTCCCTCTTTGAACAAATCCCAGAACACTCTCAAAGCCTTCAATGGCTCTCGTTTTAATCCCTACAGTGTCCTTCCTTCATTTCCCATCACATTAGAAGGCAAAACAGTCCAAGTCGAAGTAGAAGTCTTTGACGCTCCCCTTGATTACAATCTTCTGTTGGGCCGCAACTGGATTGATTCCATGCGCGCCTTTTTGTCAATCCTTTTCTGTGTGGTACGTTTCCCACATCAAGGAAAGGTTGTCACCATCGACCAATTAGCCTTCTTCAATTTCGATACCCATACTGGCAATGTACCGTTCATCGCTAAAACCCCACCGGGTTATGAGAACGTCGGTGTAGGCCTTCTCAAAGACTCTTCATTAATGGGTACTTTCCCCATTCCATCGCCCGATGTTCCACGCTCACCCGTTGCTTCAATAAACATGATCTCTACCTTGATTCACGATATTCCTGTATCTCACGACCTATGGATAGTACCTGACCCTGGAGATTATCTTCGTTACAACGATGAAATGTCGTTAAGCCCAGTCAAATCCACCTATCAGACCATTCAATCAGCAACACCTTCTACCCCCTCTCTTGGTTATTTGTCTCCCGATCCCTTCCGTGTCATTTTTCCCACAGACGAGATGATCATGTCTGTCTTGGAGGACACCCCTTGGGACGATGGACATCATCATTCTATCCTCTTCTTGGAGCAACATACCCTTGAGAACTATCAATGGATCTTGACCTCGTCTACCATTGTCATCATATCAATCATTCCCAAGTCCGCACATGATGTTTTTTCTGAAGGGAACTTAAGCAATATCTCGCCCACTATTTCCCTCAACATATTCGTCAATCTTGGGATTGTCTAAAATGTCCATATCGGAGCTTCGTGTTCCTCTGACGAAATTGTCACCTACACATCCCTTTTCAAAGAGTTTCGTGACATCTTCGCTTGGAGCTATGAAGAAATGCTGGGTATCAACCCCGACATTGTGATACATGAGATCAAGACATACCTCGACGCTAAACCCATCCAGTAACGCCTTCGTCCATTTCACCCACATAAAGCGACTGCTATCAAGCTTGAAGTCGAGAAACTTGTTAAAGCTGGCTTTATTTACCCGGTGGCCCTCACTGACTGGATTTCCAATCTTGTCCCAATCGACAAGAAACAGGGCACAATTCGTGTATGTGTTGATTATAGGGATATTAACAAAGATTGTCCCAAGGACAGCTTTCCTACCCCCTTCGTCGATCAGATTGTCGACGATTGCACCGAAAGTGAAATATTCTCTCTGATGGACTGTTTCTCCGGGTATAATCAAATCAACATTGTTCCTGAGGATCAACATAAGACCGCCTTTATTTGTCCTTGGGGTACTTTTGCCTATTAGAAACTCCCTTTCGATCTCAAGAACGCTGGCGCAACTTTTCAACGAACTATGTCTTATCATTTCCATGATATCAAGCACATCGTTCAACCATATCTGGATGATTTACCCTCTCACTCAATCTGTCGAGTAGATCATTCAACTCACCTCTGAGCCATTTTCGTCTGCTGTCGGTTCTACCATATACATTTGAATCCTCATAAGTGCATTTTCTATGTGGAATCTGACCGACTTCTAGGTTTTATTGTTTTGTGTCAAGGGATCAGGGTGGATCCTTTAAAGGTTGAGGCAATCCTTAATCTCCCTCCTCCTTCTACACTTCGCCAGTTACAAAGTTTGCAAGGGAAATCAAACTTTATTTATCATTTTATCCCAAATTACGCCGAGATAACTCATGGATTTATGCGGCTACTAAAAAAGGGGTCTGAATTCATATGGGATACCATCGCCAACAATGCTTTTGAAGCTTTGAAATTGTCCCTAACGGATGCTCCGCTTCTCTTTCCCCCCAATTATAGTCGCGATTATTTCCTCTACCTTCCTGCCTCTGATTACACCATTGGTATGGTTCTCCTCCAAGAGGATGATGCTAACGACAAACATGTTATCTACTACTTGATTCAAAGTCTAAAGCCTACCAAATTCAAGTATTTACATGTCGAAAAACTGGTCTTGGCAGTCATCCTATCCGTTCAACGCTTCCAGCACTATATCCTCTCGCACAAGACTACAGTGATTTCTAACTACAACCCTATGCAACACATTCTCACACGTCAATTACTAGGGGGAAAATACTCCAAATGGATCGTGATACTCCAGGAGTTTGACTTGGAATTTGAACGTGCCAAGTCCAAGAAGTCCTTAGTGTTTTCTAAGTTGATATGCGACTTTCCCTATTCTGAAACGGAAAATGTAGTAGCTAATTCATTACCCGATGAATCCATTTTTCTCATCAGTACCGATGATCTTTGGTATGGCGATATCATCATATATCTCCAAACCTAGACTTTCCGGCCAACTTTGTCTAGTACTGACCGACGTCAAATATGATACCAAGATCGTCAATATATTATTCTCGGGGATACTCTTTATCGTCGGGGTATTGACTCTGTTTTTCGACACTGCCTCACATTCAATGAAGCTGAGAGAGCTCTAAATGACTGCCATTCTAGAGCCTCTGGTGGTCATATGTCTGGGTATGCTATTGCCCAGAAGATCTTACGAGCAGGGTATTTTTTGCCTTCTTTATTTAACGACTGCATAATCGTCGTTCAAAAATGCCATGCTTGCCAGACCTATAATAACAAGATATGGTCACATCCCACTCCTCTTCATCCTGTGGTCTCTGCTGGTCCCTTTGTGAAATGGGGCATTGATTTCATGACATGTCACCCTCACTCGACCGAGGGGCATGGATACATTATTGTAGTCGTCAATTACTTTACGAAACGGGTCGAGGCGATGCTGACATTTGACAACACTGGAAAGACCGCAACATTATTCATTTTTAATCACATCATAGCTCGTTTTCGTGTTCCCCGGGCTATCATCAGTGATCACGGTAGACACTTTAGAAACTTCATGATGTCCAAACTTACTGAAAAGTTGGGTCTTCGCCATAAAAATTCAACACCCTATTACACACAAGCCAACAACCAAGTCGAAGCAATTAACAAAGTTCTCATAACTATGCTCCGACGAATGATAGGGATTCACAAAACAAGTTAGCACACAATGTTGTTTTCGGCATTATGGGCTTACCAGACATCCATCAAGTCCGCTACTGGGTTTACACCTTTCCGGTTAGTCTATGGTTTGGAAGACATTCTCCTGATTGAATGTGAGATACCCTCTTTAAAACTAGTTTTTGAACTCCTACCAAACACTTCTACTAAGGAAGAACGTCTATTGTATCTTATTCTATTAGACAAAACTTGACACAATGCTACCCTAGTCATAGAAGCTCAGAAAAAATGTGTCAAGGCCCAATACGATAAACATGTCAAGGCTCGCATTTTCTCCGAAGGAGATCTCGTTCTCCTCTATGAACAAGATCAAGATATGCTAGGAGCTGGAAAATTCGAAGCCATGTGGTGAGATCCTTATATCGTTAGACGAGTTTTGGAGAAAGGGGCTTATGAGTTAGTAGATTATGATGGTATCCCTTTTAGTGAACCCAGGAATGGGTTGTACTTGAAGAAGTACTATGCATAAAATCACCGGTGCACAAGTACTTGTATTTTTATTGTATCATACTTCTTGTGTGTTACTGTAGCTTGCTTTTGTCGTTATCTAGTCTCTGCCCTTATGTGATGTTGTGTTTGATTTCCAGATGTCGAAGTCTTCGCTACCCTACATTGGCTTTGCTGATGGCGCTATCCGTAGTACTCATAACCTTGCTTCCACTGCATGGGAAATTTACGCCCCTACAAACGAACTTGTCTCCTTACGAGGTGTGTGTCTCGGCCATGTGACCAAAAATATTGCAGAGTATAGCGTCGTTATCAAATTATTGATTGATGTTATCTCGCTCAGAATCCGTCATTTGGTTGTGCGACTCGATTCGCAGCTTGTAGTACTACAATTAAGTAATGTCTATACTATTCGAAGTCCTACTTTGTTACGGGTGTATTTGTGAATTCACCTCTTGGAACGTTATTTTGATTATATTGAATATCAACATATTCCTAGATGTCTAAA
>JZKD02S1636314.1:97591-116901 GCA_000966675.3 Picea glauca
GATGTTGTTTCCCTCTCTCTCTCCTGATGATGTTGTAGAATACCCTTCTTGTTAAGGGGGAGTGTTGAAATATTGTAACTACAAAGAGTATTCTATTTATTATTGAGTCATTATTAAATAGATCAATCTCCTTTTATGGATTGATCATGTTGGGCATTGTAATTGAACAAATCCCCTTTTGCAGTTTGGTCAAACCGTCATCAGTTGAAACATCAGTAGATACCCAGTTGAGTGAGCTTACATGCAAGTTCGAGAGTGACTGTGCATTTGTTTCTTGTCTTTCTACCAACACCACTCCCAAGGGTGCATGGTACTTGGACAACGACGCATCTAACCACATGACAAAGGATAGAGAGATATTCAATATCCTATCAGAGGATGGCTCAGATCTCGACATAGAACTTGGCAATGAGACCAAGTATCCAGTATGGGGTTAGAGGATAGTGTAGTTCCAACTTGAGTTAGAAGGATTCTTTGATGCGCATGAGGTACTATACGTACTTGTTTTGAATAAATTGTTGTCCATCTCAACAATGGAGGACAAATTTTATGAAGTTAACTTCCGAAGGGGGCAGATCTTCATTCGCTCAGAGGGAGCCAATCCAAACATTGTTGTGAGGATTGGAGTCTAGGATGGGAACCTTTATAGACTTCATGGCTAGCCTGTGCATGCATTGTTGCACACGAATGAGAGGTTGTGTGATCTGTGGCATGGGAGGATGGATCATCTCCATCATACATCTCTACCATTACTAAGGCAGATGGTCACTAGGCTTCCAAAATTTAGTCTGAACTAGCAGGGGGTGTGAAAAGGCTATGCACTTGACAAGAATGTCAAGGCAGCCTTTCCTAGGAGTGAGACTCAATCCAAGGGCATCTTGGATTTGATCCATTCAGACTTTGGGGGGCCAATGTCAGTAGCTTCAGTAAGGGTGCATCCTAACCTTCATTGATGACTTCTCCAAGATGTCCTGGATCTACTTCATGAAGACCAAGGATTAGGTCTTTATTCACTTCCGAGATTTCAAAGCTCAAGTGGAGAACATGGCAAGAAGGAAGAACAAGACTTTGAGGATAGATAACATGGGTGAGTACACCTCTACAAAGTTCTTTGATTTCTACAAATGAGGCAAGGATCAAGAGGGAGAAGACAGTGGCCTACAACCATCAACAAAATGGGGTTGCAGAGAGGAAGAATAGGTCCATCATCAGTGCGGTGAAGGCCATGTTGCATGACCATAGTTTTCCTATGTATATGTGGGCAAAGGTTTGCAATACAACTGTGTATTTGCAGAACAGGAGTCCACATCGTATACTGTAGGGGAAGACTTCAGAGGTGGCATTCACAGGCAACAGACCCAAGATAGGACATCTCAAAATATTTGGTTTTCCAATCTACATCCACATTCTTGTGGAGAAGAGGAAAATTTTGTAGCCCTCAGAACAAAGGGGCCATTTGGTGGGGTAAAATGAGGATTTGAAGGCTTACAGGGTGTTCTTTCTAGATCAACGCAAGATAGTGATGAGATGAGATGTCAAGTTCAAGGAGAACTTGGCATATAGGAAATATTAGGACCTACCAGCAGATCCAGAGGGATCACAGGAGGTGGTTCCAAAGACAGATCCAAGAGCAGAGACTTCTAGTTCAGAGAGCCAAACTCCAGTGGAGGTGGAGTAGTAATCAGCTCCTTCGGAAGCATGTTGATCCTCCAAGGTCCACCTTCAAGGAGAGTAGACCTTCGTGGAAGTTTCTATGGTATATGACTTTGAATACCATCATCATAGACTCGGAGCCTTCTAGTTATGAGGAAGAAGCCAACCAACAGGTATGGCAAGATGCCATGGTGGAAGAGAATAACTCCATCTTGTGCAATGATGTCTAGGAGATTGTGTCGAGACCATAGGGGAAGTCACTTGTGACTTCCAGGTGGCTTTACAAGGTAAATTATGCAACAGATGGCAATGTGGAGAAGTACATGTTGATGATTGAATATTCGTGAGACATTCTCCAGGTCGTACTCCTCGATGGACTGAGATGGGTTGATCTGTGAGTGATACTCCTCGATGGATTGAGTTGAGTATGACACTTATCGATGGACTGATAAGTTGTATTGGGTTGGTGCCTAGAAACCCTCGAGTGTAGGACATGTGGTTGGGACATTCTCCAGGTCATACTACTCGATGGACAGAGTTGGCTTGACCTATGATGACATATTGGGTTGGTGCCCAAAGACCCTTGGGGTGTAGCCCATGTGGTTGGGATATTTTTAAGGTCATACTCCTTTGTGGACTGAGCTGGGTTGACCTGTGGACACTATGTGGTCGTACTCCTCGATGGACTGATTTGGGTGGACCTATGGACACTATGTGGTCGTACTCCTCGATGGACTGAGCTGGGTTGACCGAGTGTACTCTAGTGGGTTGTGGCCCCTAGACGAGATGAGATGTTCCACATTAGGTGTAGCCATGTGTGATGAGGTGGAGGAGACATTTTACTATGACGTCAGAGAAGGAAGAAGTCCCAAGCCTTGTGCAGAAGACCTAGAAGACCAAGTAGGCCCTGTTGAGTGGCGCCACTTGGATGTGACAGTTCACATGATGGACTTGTATATATAGAGAGCCGTCTCCCATTTGGATATCATCACTTTGGATTATTCTCTCTTGGTTATTTCGCTCCCTTGGACTAGTGTGTTATCTTTAGAGACTAGAGTTATTCTTCTTTGGTCTTGGATCTTCTCTTGAACAATTATTCTAGTGAAAGGTTACTGAGTTTTCTTCCCTTGTGCAGAAGGGTTTCCTAGGATAAATTATTGCGTATCTTGTGTATGGTTCTCTACTTGTGATCTTGGTTATTTACTACAACCATTGGGAGCCATTCATTCAGAGTATTAGTGGGTGATACAAATTTCCTAAGTTTGATAAGTTATGGGTAAGATTGTACTCAGGAGGAGACCAGACTTGTTGCCAGAAGTGCACAAATTTCCCATTGTGATGAAGTTCATGCCCTTGCCTCTCATGCAAGAAAAGGAAAAGGAAGAGGATGAGACAGATCATTCAAAGAAAGGAAGCCCAGACTAGCTCTTGAGTGTAAAAAGGACCTTTCAAAGGTCTAGTGCTTCAAATGTGAGAAGTTTGGCCACTATGCCACAGAGTGCCCCTTGTGGAAGAATAAGAAGCAGCATGCCTCCACTGATGATGTTGACCGAGAGCCACCCCAATAGAAGTCAAGGAAAGGAATCAATGAAAATGAGGAGTTCTTCTTCATTTCAACCCTCTCAGGCATGATTCCTACTAGTTGTGATATTTGGTTAATTGATAGTGGTGTTTCCAGAAATATGACTAAATATAGAGAGAACCTCACTAATCTAGTAGAGAAANTGTTGTAGAATACCCTTCTTGTTAAGGGGGAGTGTTGAAATATTGTGACTACAAAGAGTATTCTATTTATTATTGAGTCATTATTAAATAGATCAATCTCCTTTTATGGATTGATTATGTTGGGCATTGTAATCGACCAAATCCCCTTTTGCAGTTTTGTCAAACTATCATCAGTTGAAACATCAGTAGATACCCAGTTGAGTGAGCTTACATGCAAGTTCGAGAGTGACTGTGCATTTGTTTCTTGTCTTTCTACCAACACCACTCCCAAGGGTGCATGGTACTTGGACAGCAACGCATCTAACCACATGACAAAGGATAGAGAGCTATTCAATATCCTATCAGAGGATGGCTCAGATCTCGACATAGAACTTGGTAATGAGACCAAGTATCCAGTATGGGGTTAGAGGATAGTGTAGTTCCAACTTGAGTTAGAAGGATTCTTTGATGCGCATGAGGTACTATACGTACCTGTTTTGAAGAACTTGTTGTCCATCTCAGCAATGGAGGACAAATTTTATGAAGTTAACTTCCGAAGGGGGCAGATCTTCATTCGCCCAGAGGGAGCCAATCCAAACATTGTTGTGAGGATTGGAGTCTAGGATGGGAACCTTTATAGACTTCATGGCTAGCCTGTGCATGCATTTTTGCACACAAATGAGAGGTTGTGTGATCTGTGGCATGGGAGGATGGGTCATCTCCATCATACATCTCTACCATTACTAAGGCAGATGGTCACTAGGCTTCCAAAATTTAGTCTGGACTAGCAGGGGGTGTGCAAAGGCTATGCACTTGACAAGAATGTCAAGGCAGCCTTTCCTAGGAGCGAGACTTGATCCAAGGGCATCTTGGATTTGATCCATTCAGACTTTGGGGGGCCAATGTCAGTAGCTTCAGTAAGGGTGCATCCTACTATGTGACCTTCATTTATGACTTCTCCAAGATGTCCTGGATCTACTTCATGAAGACCAAGGATGAGGTCTTTATTCACTTCCGAGCTTTCAAAGCTCAAGTGGAGAACATGACAGGAAGGAAGAACAAGAATTTGAGGATAGATAACATGGGTGAGTACACCTCTACAAAGTTCTTTGATTTCTGCAAATGAGGCAAGGATCAAGAGGGAGAAGACAATGGCCTACAACCATCAACAAAATGGGGTTGCAGAGAGGAAGAATAGGTCCATCATCAGTGCGGTGAAGGCCATGTTGCATGGCCATAGTTTTCCTATGTATATGTGGGAAAAGGTTTGCAATACAACTGTGTATTTGCATAATAGGATTCCACATCGTATATTGGAGGGGAAGACTTCAGAGGTGGCATTCACAGGCAACAGACCCAAGATAGGACATCTCAAGATATTTGGTTTTCCAATCTACATCCACATTCTTGTGGAGAAGAGGAAAATGTTATAGCCCTCAGGAAAAAGGGGCCATTTGGTGGGGTAAAATGAGGATTTGAAGGCTTATAGGGTGTTCTTTCTAGATCAACGCAAGATAGTGGTGAGATGAGATGTCAAGTTCAAGGAGAACTTGGCATATAGGAAATATTAGGACCTACCAGCAGATGCAGAGGGAACACAGGAGGTGGTTCCAAAGACAGATCCAAGAGCAGAGAATTCTAGTTCAGAGAGCCAGACACCAGTGGAGGTGGAGTAGTAATCAGCTCCTTCGGGATCATGTTGAGCCTCCAAGGTCCACCTTCAAGGAGAGTAGACCTCCGTGGAAGTTTCTATGGTATATGGCTTTGAAGACCAACATCATAGACTCAGAACCTTCTAGTTATGAGGAAGAAGCCAACCAACAGGTATGGCAAGATGCCATGGTGGAAGAGAATAACTCCATCTTGTGCAATGATGTCTAGGAGATTGTGTCGAGACCATAGGGGAAGTCACTTGTGACTTCTAGGTGGCTTTACAAGGTAAAGTATGCAACAGATGGAAATGTGGAGAAGTACATGTTGATGATTGAATATTCGTGAGACATTCTCCAGGTCGTACTCCTCGATGGACTGAGATGGGTTGATTTGTGAGTGATACTCCTCGATGGATTGAGTTGAGTATGACACTTATCGATGGACTGATAATTTGTATTGGGTTGGTGCCTAGCAACCCTCGAGTGTAGGACATGTGGTTGGGACATTCTCCAGGTCATACTCCTCGATGGACAGAGNTGTTGTAGAATACCCTTCTTGTTAAGGGGGAGTGTTGAAATATTGTGACTACAAAGAGTATTCTATTTATTATTGAGTCATTATTAAATAGATCAATCTCCTTTTATGGATTGATCATGTTGGGCATTGTAATTGACCAAATCCCCTTTTGCAGTTTGGTCAAACTATCATCAATTGAAACATCAGTAGATACCCAGTGGAGTGAGCTTACATGCAAGTTTGAGAGTGACTGTGCATTTGTTTCTTGTCTTTCTACCAACACCACTCCCAAGGGTGCATGGTACTTGGACAGCGACACATCTAACCACATGACAAAGGATAGAGAGCTATTCAATATCCTATCAGAGGATGGCTCAGATCTCGACATAGAACTTGGTAATGAGACCAAGTATCCAGTATGGGGTTAGAGGATAGTGTAGTTCCAACTTGAGTTAGAAGGATTCTTTGATGCGCATGAGGTACTATACGTACCTGTTTTGAAGAACTTGTTGTCCATCTCAGCAATGGAGGACAAATTTTATGAAGTTAACTTCCGAAGGGGGAAGATCTTCATTCGCCCAGAGGGATCCAATCCAAACATTGTTGTGAGGATTGGATTCTAGGATGGGAACCTTTATAGACTTCATGGCTAGCCTGTGCATGCATTGTTTCACACGAATGAGAGGTTGTGTGATCTGTGGCATGGGAGGATGGGTCATCTCCATCATACATCTCTACCATTACTAAGGAAGATGGTCACTAGGCTTCCAAAATTTAGTCTGGACTAGCAGGGGGTGTGCAAAGGCTATGCACTTGACAAGAATGTCAAGGCAGCCTTTCCTAAAAGCGAGACTCGATCCAAGGGCATCTTGGATTTGATCCATTCAGACTTTGGGGGGCCAATGTCAGTAGCTTCAGTAAGGGTGCATCCTACTATGTGACCTTCATTGTTGACTTCTCCAAGATGTCCTGGATCTACTTCATGAAGACCAAGGATGAGGTCTTTATTCACTTCCGAGCTTTCAAAGCTCAAGTGGAGAACATGACAGGAAGGAAGAACAAGACTTTGAGGATAGATAACATGGGTGAGTACACCTCTACAAAGTTCTTTGATTTCTGCAAATGAGGCAAGGATCAAGAGGGAGAAGACAGTGGCCTACAACCATCAACAAAATGGGGTTGCAGAGAGGAAGAATAGGTCCATCATCAGTGCGGTGAAGGCCATGTTGCATGACCATAGTTTTCCTATGTATATGTGGGAAAAGGTTTGCAATACAACTGTGTATTTGCATAACAGGAGTCCACATCGTATATTGGAGGGGAAGACTTCAGAGGTGGCATTCACAGGCAACAGACCCAAGATAGGACATCTCAAGATATTTGGTTTTCCAATCTACATCCACATTCTTGTGGAGAAGAGGAAAATGTTGCAGCCCTCAGGACAAAGGGGCCATTTGGTGGGGTAAAATGAGGATTTGAAGGCTTACAGGGTGTTCTTTCTAGATCAACGCAAGATAGTGGTGAGATGAGATGTAAAGTTCAAGGAGAACTTGGCATATAGAAAATATTAGGACCTACCAGCAGATGCAGAGGGATCACAGGAGGTGGTTCCAAAGACAGATCCAAGAGCAGAGACTTCTAGTTCAGAGAGCCAGACTCCAGTGGAGGTGGAGTAGTAATCATCTCCTTCGGGAGCATGTTGAGCCTCTAAGGTCCACCTTCAATGAGAGTAGACCTCCGTGGAATTTTCTATGGTATACAGCTTTGAAGACCAACATCATAGACTCAGAACCTTCTAGTTATGAGGAAGAAGCCAACCAACAGGTATGGTAAGATGCCATGGTGGAAGAGAATAACTCCATCTTGTGCAATGATGTCTAGGAGATTGTGTCGAGACCATAGGGGAAGTCACTTGTGACTTCTAGGTGGCTTTACAAGGTAAAGTATGCAACAGATGGCAATGTGGAGAAGTACATGTTGATGATTGAAGATTCGTGAGACATTCTCCAGGTCGTACTCCTCGATGGACTGAGATGGGTTGATCTGTGAGTGATACTCCTCGATGGATTGAGTTGAGTATGACACTTATCGATGGACTGATAATTTGTATTGGGTTGGTGCCTAGAAACCCTCAAGTGTAGGACATGTGGTTGGGACATTCTCCAGGTCATACTCCTCGATGGACAGAGTTGGCTTGACCTATGATGACATATTTGGTTGGTGCCCAAAGACCCTTGGGGTGTAGCCCATGTGGTTGGGATATTTTTAAGGTCATACTCCTTTATGGATTGAGTTGGGTTGACCTCTGGACACTATGTGGTCGTACTCCTTGATGGACTGATTTGGGTGGACCTGTGGACACTATGTGGTCGTACTCCTCGATGGACTGAGCTGGGTTGACCGAGTGTTCTCTAGTGGGTTGTGGCCCCTAGATGAGATGAGAAGGTCCACATTAGGTGTAGCCATGTGTGATGAGATGGAGGAGACCTTTCACTATGAAGTCAAAGAAGGAAGAAGTCCCAAGCCTTGTGCAGAAGACCTAGAAGACCAAGTCGGCCCTGTTGAGTGGCGCCACTTGGATGTGACAGTTCACATGATGGATTTGTATATATAGAGAGCCATCTCCCATTTGGAGATCATCACTTTGGATTATTCTCTCTTGGTTATTTCTCTCCCTTGGACTAGTGTGTTATCTTTAGAGACTAGAGCTATTCTTCTTTGATCTTGGATCTTCTCTTGAACAATTATTCTAGTGAAAGGTTACTGAGTTTTCTTCCCTTGTGCAGAAGGGTTTCCCAGGATAAATTATTGCGTATCTTGTGTATGGTTCTCTACTTGTGATCTTGGTTATTTACTACAACCATTGGGAGCCATTCATTCAGAGTATTAGTGGGTGATACAAATTGCCTAAGTTTGATCGGTTATGGGTAGATTGTACTCAGGAGGAGACCAGACTTGTTGCCAGAAGTGCACAAATTTCCCATTGTGATGAAGTTCATGCCCTTGCCTCTCATGCAAGAAAAGGAAAAGGAAGAGGATGAGACAGATCATTCAAAGAAAGGAAGCCCAGACTAGCTCTTGAGTGTAAAAAGGACCTTTCAAAGGTCTAGTGCTTCAAATGTGAGAAGTTTGGCCACTATGCCACAGAGTGCCCCTTGTGGAAGAATAAGAAGCAGCATGCCTCCACTGATGATGTTGACCGAGAGCCACCCCAATAGAAGTCAAGGAAAGGAATCAATGAAAATGAGGAGTTCTTCTTCATTTCAACCCTCTCAGGCATGATTCCTACTAGTTGTGATATTTGGTTAATTGATAGTGGTGTTTCCAGAAATATGACTAAATATAGAGAGAACCTCACTAATCTAGTAGAGAAANTGGAAGAGAATAACTCCATCTTGTGCAATGATGTCTAGGAGATTGTGTCGAGACCATAGGGGAAGTCACTTGTGACTTCTAGGTGGCTTTACAAGGTAAAGTATGCAACAGATGGAAATGTGGAGAAGTACATGTTGATGATTGAATATTCGTGAGACATTCTCCAGGTCGTACTCCTCGATGGACTGAGATGGGTTGATTTGTGAGTGATACTCCTCGATGGATTGAGTTGAGTATGACACTTATCGATGGACTGATAATTTGTATTGGGTTGGTGCCTAGCAACCCTCGAGTGTAGGACATGTGGTTGGGACATTCTCCAGGTCATACTCCTCGATGGACAGAGGTGGCTTGACCTATGATGACATATTTGGTTGGTGCCCAAAGACCCTTGGGGTGTAGCCCATGTGGTTGGGATATTTTTAAGGTCATACTCCTTTATGGACTGAGCTAGGTTGACCTGTGGACACTATGTGGTCGTACTCCTTGATGGACTGATTTGGGTGGACCTGTGGACACTATGTGGTCGTACTCCTCGATGGACTGAGCTGGGTTGACCGAGTGTGCTCTATTGGGTTGTGGCCCCTAGACGAGATGAGAAGGTCCACATTAGGTGTAGCCATGTGTGATGAGATGGAGGAGACCTTTCACTATGACGTCAAAGAAGGAAGAAGTCCCAAGCCTTGTGCAGAAGACCTAGAAGACCAAGTCGACCCTGTTGAGTGGCGCCACTTGGATGTGACAGTTCACATGATGGACTTGTATATATAGAGAGCCATCTCCCATTTGGAGGTCATCACTTTGGATTATTCTCTCTTGGTTATTTCTCTCCCTTGGACTAGTGTGTTATCTTTAGAGACTAGAGCTATTCTTCTTTGATCTTGGATCTTCTCTTGAACAATTATTCTAGTGAAAGGTTACCGATTTTTCTTCCCTTGTGCAGAAGGGTTTCCCAGGATAAATTATTGTGTATCTTGTGTATGGTTCTCTACTTGTGATCTTGGTTATTTACTACAACCATTGGGACCCATTCATTCAGAGTATTAGTGGGTGATACAAATTGCCTAAGTTTGATCGGTTATGGGTAGATTTTACTCAGGCGGAGACTAGACTTGTTGCCAGAAGTGCACAAATTTCCCATTGTGATGAAGTTCATGCCCTTGCCTCTCATGCAAGAAAAGGAAAAGGAAGAGGATGAGACAGATCATTCAAAGAAAGGAAGCCCAGACTAGCTCTTGAGTGTAAAAAGGACCTTTCAAAGGTCTAGTGCTTCAAATGTGAGAAGTTTGGCCACTATGCCACAGAGTGCCCCTTGTGGAAGAATAAGAAGCAGCATGCCTCCACTGATGATGTTGACCGAGAGCCACCCCAATAGAAGTCAAGGAAAGGAATCAATGAAAATGAGGAGTTCTTCTTCATTTCAACCCTCTCAGGCATGATTCCTACTAGTTGTGATATTTGGTTAATTGATAGTGGTGTTTCCAGAAATATGACTAAATATAGAGAGAACCTCACTAATCTAGTAGAGAAATACTCTTGGTTGCATGTTGTACTTGGTGATGATTCTAGATATACTGTGAAGGGATCTGGGGCCATTTCCTTCCAGTTAGATTTTGGTACCCCACTTCATTTGAGTGATGTATTGCTTGTACTGGGGATGAGAAGGAACCTTGTCTCTATTTCAGCCTTGGAGGAAAAAGGATACAAGGTTTCCTTCTCTGATGGTAAGGTTCTTGCATGGCACAAGAACACTAGTATGAGGTCATCCCTTGTGATTGGTGTTCGAGAAGATAGTTTGTATAGATTGACAGTACGACCAGTTCAGGCCTTGGTGCATGATTCTATCAGTCTGAGTGAGGTATGGCATAGGAGACTTGCTCAATTACATTATAGATCTCTTTCTACTCTAGGGAAGATGGTGACAGGTCTTCCAACACTTCCTATAGAGAATGATGGAATTTGCAGAGGCTGTGCTCTTGGAAAGAATTCCAAGGGGTATTTTCCAAGCAATGACAACAGATCCAAGGGGATCTTAGACCTGGTGCATTCATATCTGTGTGGGCCTATGTCAGTTGCTTCATTGAGTGGATACTTATATTATGTGATCTTAATTGATGGCTACTCCCAAAAGACTTGAATTTACTTCTTGAAGTCCAAGAAATATGAAGAAGTCCTTGGGAGGTTTCAAGACTACAGAGCATAGGTTGAGAACTTGACAGGAAAGAAGATCAATATACTAAGATCAAATAATGGAGGACAATAAACCTCCAAGGGTTTCAGTGATTTATGTGTTGAGGCAGGGATCAAGAGGGAGTACAATGTTCCTTACAATCCCTAGCAAAATGGGGCTGAAGAGAGAAATAACGGGTCTATTGTTGAAGCAACGAAGGTGATGATTCATGATTAGAGTTTGCCTATGTTTTTTGTGGGCAAAGGCATCCATGATGGTTGTGTATGTCCAGAACAAGAGTCCTCATAAGATTTTGAAGGATATGACTCCCGAGGAGGCCTTCACCGGAGTGAATCCTAAGGTCGGACACTTCAGGATATTTGGGTGTCTTTTTTACATTCACGTACCTAAGGAGAAAAGGACAAAGTTAGACCCTTTAGGCAGGAAGGGTACATTTATTGGGTACAGTGAGTCTTCAAAGTCATATCGTATGTACATCCCAAGTCAGAGCTATATTGGGATGAGAAGGGATGCTTCCTTTGAGGAGGAGGTAGCCTTCAAGAGATCTTGAGGATATCACATGGAGATTGATAGTGAGAGGTAGGAAGATATGGTATCTTCTCCCCCTCACCCTTCAATAGTTCAGAGGGAGACGGTTCAGCCCACGAAGATAGTTGAGCCTGTTGATCCAGTTGATCATGTGGATCATGTTGATGTTCTCAGAGATATTGAAGTATGCCGAAAGTGGCCTGCATGGGCTCGTCAGACTTTGTGAGAGGAAAAGGGACATGTAATTCCCTGTGGTACTTTCAGAGAAATTAAGAGACCTCAGAGATTCTCGAGCTATGTTGCAGCAATGAGCCACATCATTGATTATGAGCCTTCCTAATATGAGGCATCTAGTCAGCAGGTATGGAGAGATGCCATGATGGAGGAGTATCAAACCATGATGAAGAATGATGTGTGGGATATTATTCTGAGACCTCAAGGGAAGTCTGTGGTGACTTCCAAGTGGATCTATAAGATCAAACATGCAACTGACAAGATCATAGAGAAGCACAAAGCGAGATTGGTGCCTAGAGGATTCTCTTGGGTAGAGGGAATAGACTATGAGGAGACATTTTCTCATGTTGCTCGGTACACATCCATTCAGACGATCATTGCACTTGCTTTAGCCATGGGTTGGAGATTAAATTAGATGGATGTAAAGACAACCTTCCTCAATTGAGAGATTAAGGAAGAGGCATACATTGAATAGCCAGATATTTTTTTGATTCATGGGAAGGAGTCCCATGTGTGCAATTTGAAGAAGGCCCTATATGAAATCAAGCAGGCACCTCGATCTTGGTATGTGAGGATTGATGGATACCTGATGAGTTTGGGTTTCAACAAGAGTGTTGTTGATGCCAACCTGTTCTATAGGATTGTTGATGGTGAGTCCCTGATTTTGATCTTGTGCATTAATGATTTATTTTTCACCGATGCAGAGCGCCTCATTATTTGGTGCAAGCGTGAGTTGGCCTCTGAATTTGAGATGAAAGATATTGGAATTATGCACTATTTCTTGGGACTACAGGTGTGGCAGAGAACTGATGAGATCTTCCTGAGTCAAGGGAAGTACACAGTTGATATTTTGAGGAAATTTGGGATGTTGGATTGTAAGTCCATGACCACATCGATGGTGTCGAATATGAAGAAGTTGAGTGAGTCTTCTTTCGATTCAGACTTGATTGATCCAATGATGTACCGACATCTGATTGGATCATTTATGTATCTGGTCAACACCAAACCAGATATTTTTTATGTAGTGAGTGCACTTAGCCAGTTCATGAGTCAATCAAGACAGATGCATTAGGTAGCAAAAAAACATGTATTGACATACTTGCGAGGCACTGTTGGATATGGCCTAAGATATGCTTCTAGTATTGACATGAGACTGTAGGGATATGTTGATTCTGATTGGGCAAGGAGCATAGTTGAAAGGAAGAGCACCTCAGGGTGTTGCTTCAGCTTTGGGTATGCCATGGTTTCCTGGTGTAGCAGGAAACAGACTTTTGTGGCTTTGAGCATCGCAGAAGACAAGTATATTGTAGTATGTATGGCAGTACGTGAAGCAGTGTGGCTTTGGAATCTCCTTGCAGGATTGTTTGGATAGATGTTGGATCCCACTGTGATTCATTTTTATAACCAGAGATGTGTGAATCTCTCAGAGAATACAGTATCTCATGATAGATTGAAACATGTTTAGATCAAGTTTCATTACATTTGATTTATGGTGTAGAGGAAAGTACCTTGCTACTGATGAGAAGATTGCAAATGTTCCCACCAAGCCCCTTGCCAAGTTGAAGTTCAAGTACTTTCGTGATAAACTTGGAGTGGTAGAGAATTCCCCTCTTGCTAAGAGGGAATGTTGATGATTACAGCTTCGTGAGACATTCTCCAGGTCATACTCCTCGATGGACCGAGTTGGGCTGACCTGTGAGTGATACTCCTCGATGGAATGAGCTAGGTTGACTTATGAGTGATACTCATCAATGGACTGATTTGATTATGAGAATTATCGATGGACTGATAAGTTGGACTGGGTTGGTGCCCAAGGACCCTTGGGGTGTAGCCCATGTGGTCGAGACATTCTCTAGGTCATACTCCTCGATGGACTGAGTTGGGTTGACCTGTGATGACATATTGGGATGGTGCCCAACAACCCTTGGGGTGTAGCCCATGTGGTTGGGATATTTTCTAGGTCGTACTCCTTGATGGACTAAGCTGGGTTGACTTGTGGACACTATGTGGTCGTACTCCTCGATGGACTGAGTTGTGTTGACCTAGTGTGTTCTAGTGTGTTGTGGCATCTACATGAGATGAGAAGATCCACATTTGGTGTAGTCATGTGTGACAAGATGGAGGATACCTTTAACTATCACATCAAAGAAGGAAGAAGGCCCAAGATTTGCATAGAAGACCTACAATACCAAGTCGGCCCTATTAAGTGGCACCACTTGGATGTGATAGTTCACATGATAGACTTGTATATATAAAGAGCCATCTCCCATTTGGATATCATCACTTTGGATCATTCTCTCTTGGTTATTTTTCTCCCTTGGACTAGTGTGCTATCTTTGGAGACTAGCATCATTCTTCTTTGGTCTTGGATCTTCTCTTGAAAAATTATTCTAGTTAAAGGTTGTTTGGTTTTCTTCCCTTGTGCATAAGGGTTTCCTAGGATAAATTATTGTGTATCTTGTGCATGGTTCTCTTCTTGCGATCTTGGTTATTTACTGTAGCTATTGTATATGGTTTATGCTTCATCTATGCTACTACTAATGTGAAATGTTAAATAAAGTTAATGAACTCTGAATAAACATAAAATTCAATAGTACAAGGCCAGAATTGTGGCTCCTGGTTTTTCTCAGAGAGTGGGAGTAGACTACGAGGAGACTTTTCCCCCTATAGCCATATACTCTTCTATACAAGCGGTGTTCTCTATAGCTTCTAAGATGGGTTGGAGCATTCATCAGATGGATGTGAAGAATTCCTTCCTCAACAACATAATTGAGGAAGAGGTATACATTGAGCAGCCATAGGGATTTGAAGTCCATGATAGGGAAACATATGTTTGCAGGCTTAAGAAAGCCTTTTATGGACTCAAACAGGCACCCAAGGCCTGGTACTCCAAGACTGACACATATCTGTAGGACATGGGCTTCATCAAGAGTGAGGTAGATCCCAACCTATACTTCTTGTTGGTTGGATCTAAGGTCCTCATCTTGGTGTTGTATGTGGACGATCTCATTCTGACAGGTGTTGAGAGTCTGATTGCAAGTTGCAAGTCAAATCTACGTCATAATTTGAGATGAAGGACATCAGGTCAATGCATTTTTTTTTGGGACTTGAGGTTTGGCAGCGATCGGGGGAGATCTTCCTCAGATAAGAGAAGTATGTGTTAGAGATCTTGAAGAAATTAAGGATGCAAGATAACAGACTAATGACCACTCCTATGGTGACCAACCTAAAGAAGAGTGATTCTTCAGTTTCAGAGTTGGCAAATCCCAGACTATATAGGCAGTTGATTGGTTTATTGATGTGTCTGGTCAATACTTGACCAGACATTTCCTTTGATGTTAACACCCTGAGCCAATTCATGGTGGCGCCGAGGGAGGTTCATCAAGTGGAAACAAAGCACGTGCTCAAATATTTGCAGGGCACAGTGGGATATGGTTTGCAGTACCTTGGTGGAGATGGAGTCAGATTGCAGGGGTACTCTGATTCAGATTGGGCGGACAGTGATACAGATCAAAAGAGCACTTTAGAGTGCAACTTCAGTTTGGGATCAACATTTATTTCCTATTTCAGTGGGAAGTAGACTTTAGTAGCACTGAGTTTAGAAAAGGCANAGGTAGCCTTCAAGAGATCTTGAGGATATCACATGGAGATTGATAGTGAGAGGTAGGAAGATATGGTATCTTCTCCCCCTCACCCTTCAATAGTTCAGAGGGAGACGGTTCAGCCCACGAAGATAGTTGAGCCTGTTGATCCAGTTGATCATGTGGATCATGTTGATGTTCTCAGAGATATTGAAGTATGCCGAAAGTGGCCTGCATGGGCTCGTCAGACTTTGTGAGAGGAAAAGGGACATGTAATTCCCTGTGGTACTTTCAGAGAAATTAAGAGACCTCAGAGATTCTCGAGCTATGTTGCAGCAATGAGCCACATCATTGATTATGAGCCTTCCTAATATGAGGCATCTAGTCAGCAGGTATGGAGAGATGCCATGATGGAGGAGTATCAAACCATGATGAAGAATGATGTGTGGGATATTATTCTGAGACCTCAAGGGAAGTCTGTGGTGACTTCCAAGTGGATCTATAAGATCAAACATGCAACTGACAAGATCATAGAGAAGCACAAAGCGAGATTGGTGCCTAGAGGATTCTCTTGGGTAGAGGGAATAGACTATGAGGAGACATTTTCTCATGTTGCTCGGTACACATCCATTCAGACGATCATTGCACTTGCTTTAGCCATGGGTTGGAGATTAAATTAGATGGATGTAAAGACAACCTTCCTCAATTGAGAGATTAAGGAAGAGGCATACATTGAATAGCCAGATATTTTTTTGATTCATGGGAAGGAGTCCCATGTGTGCAATTTGAAGAAGGCCCTATATGAAATCAAGCAGGCACCTCGATCTTGGTATGTGAGGATTGATGGATACCTGATGAGTTTGGGTTTCAACAAGAGTGTTGTTGATGCCAACCTGTCCTATAGGATTGTTGATGGTGAGTCCTTGATTTTGATCTTGTGCATTAATGATTTATTTCTCACCGATGCAGAGCGCCTCATTATTTGGTGCAAGCGTGAGTTGGCCTCTGAATTTGAGATGAAGGATATTGGAATTATGCACTATTTCTTGGGACTACAGGTGTGGCAGAGAACTGATGAGATCTTCCTGAGTCAAGGGAAGTACACAGTTGAGATTTTGAGGATATTTGGGATGTTGGATTGTAAGTCCATGACCACATCGATGGTGTCGAATATGAATAAGTTGAGTGAGTCTTCTTTCGATTCAGACTTGATTGATCCAATGATGTACCGACATCTAATTGGATCATTGATGTATCTGGTCAACACCAAACCAGATATTTTTTATGTAGTGAGTGCACTTAGCCAGTTCATGAGTCAATCAAGACAGATGCATTAGGTAGAAAAAAAACATGTATTGACATACTTGCGAGGCACTGTTGGATATGGCCTAAGATATGCTTCTAGTATTGACATGAGATTGTAGGGATATGTTGATTCTGATTGGGCAAGGAGCATAGTTGAAAGGAAGAGCACCTCAGGGTGTTGCTTCAGCTTTGGGTCTGCCATGGTTTCCTGGTGTAGCAGGAAACAGACTTTTGTGGCTTTGAGCATCGCATAAGACAAGTATATTGTAGTATGTATGGCAGTACGCGAAGCAGTGTGGCTTTGGAATTTCCTTGCAGGATTGTTTGGATAGATGTTGGATCCCACTATGATTCATTTTTATAACCAGAGCTGTGTGAAGCTCTCAGAGAATATAGTATCTCATGATAGATTGAAACATGTTTAGATCAAGTTTCATTACATTCGAGATATGGTGTAGAGAAAAGTACCTTGCTACTGATGAGAAGATTGAAAATGTTCCCACCAAGCCTCTTGCCAAGTTGAAGTTCAAGTACTTGCGTGATAAACTTGGAGTGGTAGAGAATTCCCCTCTTGCTAAGAGGGAATGTTGATGATTACAGCTTCGTGAGACATTCTCCAGGTCGTACTCCTCGATGGACTGAGTTGGGCTGACCTGTGAGCGATACTCCTCGATGGAATGAGCTAGGTTGACTTATGAGTGATACTCATCAATGGACTGATTTGATTATGAGAATTATCGATGGACTGATAAGTTGGACTGGGTTGGTGCCCAAGGACCCTTGGGGTGTAGCCCATGTGGTCGAGACATTCTCTAGGTCATACTCCTCGATGGACTGAGTTGGGTTGACCTGTGATGACATATTGGGATGGTGCCCAACAACCCTTGGGGTGTAGCCCATGTGGTTGGGATATTTTCTAGGTCGTACTCCTTGATGGACTAAGCTGGGTTGACTTGTGGACACTATGTGGTCGTACTCCTCGATGGACTGAGTTGTGTTGACCTAGTGTGTTCTAGTGTGTTGTGGCATCTACATGAGATGAGAAGATCCACATTTGGTGTAGTCATGTGTGACAAGATGGAGGATACCTTTAACTATCACATCAAAGAAGGAAGAAGGCCCAAGATTTGCATAGAAGACCTACAATACCAAGTCGGCCCTATTAAGTGGCACCACTTGGATGTGATAGTTCACATGATAGACTTGTATATATAAAGAGCCATCTCCCATTTGGATATCATCACTTTGGATCATTCTCTCTTGGTTATTTTTCTCCCTTGGACTAGTGTGCTATCTTTGGAGACTAGCATCATTCTTCTTTGGTCTTGGATCTTCTCTTGAAAAATTATTCTAGTTAAAGGTTGTTTGGTTTTCTTCCCTTGTGCATAAGGGTTTCCTAGGATAAATTATTGTGTATCTTGTGCATGGTTCTCTTCTTGCGATCTTGGTTATTTACTGTAGCTATTGTATATGGTTTATGCTTCATCTATGCTACTACTAATGTGAAATGTTAAATAAAGTTAATGAACTCTGAATAAACATAAAATTCAATAGTACAAGGCCAGAATTGTGGCTCCTGGTTTTTCTCAGAGAGTGGGAGTAGACTACGAGGAGACTTTTCCCCCTATAGCCATATACTCTTCTATACAAGCGGTGTTCTCTATAGCTTCTAAGATGGGTTGGAGCATTCATCAGATGGATGTGAAGAATTCCTTCCTCAACAACATAATTGAGGAAGAGGTATACATTGAGCAGCCATAGGGATTTGAAGTCCATGATAGGGAAACATATGTTTGCAGGCTTAAGAAAGCCTTTTATGGACTCAAACAGGCACCCAAGGCCTGGTACTCCAAGACTGACACATATCTGTAGGACATGGGCTTCATCAAGAGTGAGGTAGATCCCAACCTATACTTCTTGTTGGTTGGATCTAAGGTCCTCATCTTGGTGTTGTATGTGGACGATCTCATTCTGACAGGTGTTGAGAGTCTGATTGCAAGTTGCAAGTCAAATCTACGTCATAATTTGAGATGAAGGACATCAGGTCAATGCATTTTTTTTTGGGACTTGAGGTTTGGCAGCGATCGGGGGAGATCTTCCTCAGATAAGAGAAGTATGTGTTAGAGATCTTGAAGAAATTAAGGATGCAAGATAACAGACTAATGACCACTCCTATGGTGACCAACCTAAAGAAGAGTGATTCTTCAGTTTCAGAGTTGGCAAATCCCAGACTATATAGGCAGTTGATTGGTTTATTGATGTGTCTGGTCAATACTTGACCAGACATTTCCTTTGATGTTAACACCCTGAGCCAATTCATGGTGGCGCCGAGGGAGGTTCATCAAGTGGAAACAAAGCACGTGCTCAAATATTTGCAGGGCACAGTGGGATATGGTTTGCAGTACCTTGGTGGAGATGGAGTCAGATTGCAGGGGTACTCTGATTCAGATTGGGCGGACAGTGATACAGATCAAAAGAGCACTTTAGAGTGCAACTTCAGTTTGGGATCAACATTTATTTCCTATTTCAGTGGGAAGTAGACTTTAGTAGCACTGAGTTTAGAAAAGGCA
>JZKD02S1636325.1:105718-122672 GCA_000966675.3 Picea glauca
GCCCTCTGGTTTTATGTGTTCGAATGTAAAAGGATTTTGCGTTTGAGCTCATTTCTTCTTTAATCTGTAATAAACCTGATGTTTATTGTGGACCATTTCTCTTTCTTGCATAAGTATTCCATCTACTCACCCTTTTATTACACCTCACTGTTTGGAGTTCATCAAGACCTCACTCTGTCATGCATGCCTGGTCTGGTTTCTGAGTTGATGCGCTGCCGTTCGGAGTCTTCCTCCATTTGATCACCCTCTAAAACAAACCGTGACATTAAATCTGATGGGCTTCGGGCTCTGCTCCTGCTAGCAATCCAGGAGTGACTTCCGAAAGCCAACAGATAGGAAACCCCAATGTGGTAGGAAAAATTGTGTCTCCTCTATATATGATCTGAAAAGGAGACGTTGAGATGGACTTCTTGGTGGTAACCCGATCTGCCCATAATGCATAGATACTATTTTTATGCCAATCTTTCTTATTGTCTTGCAGGAGTCTTTTTATGATTCTGATAAGGCTCTTATTTGATGATTCTGCTAACACGTTTCCTTATGGGTAGTACATTGTAGAATTCCCTATGGTTATTTTGTAGTCCTAAAAAAACTTCTCCATCTTCTTGGACTTGAATGCGGCTGCGTTTTTTGTTATAATCTTGACAGGGCATCCTAATCTCGACAAGATGTTTGTCTCCATAAATTGGATGATGATTGCATTAGTAGCTTGCTTCAGGGGGATCGCTTCTATCCACTTTGTGAAGTAGTCAATGGCCGTGAGTATCCATTTGTGCTGCGCTAAGGATGGAGGATTTATTTCCCCTATAAAATCCAAACCCCACTAAATGAATGATGCTTCGAATGACATTAGATTTAGTGGAAAATGCTGCATCTTTCTTCTTTCGTCGAAAATATGACACTCATGGCAGCTGGACACTTCTTTGTAGACATCCGCGAAGATGGTGGGACAATAGTAACCCTCTCTCAGGATTTTGTGTGCGGTGGTTTTCTAGTAGTGGTGTCCTCCGTAGTATCCCTTGTGAAATTCTTTTGTGGCTCGCTTGGAATCATTTTCCAGAAAACAACTCAACAACATTCCCCTAGGATCTTTCCAGTAGAGCAAGCTATCTAGGATGAAAAAATTAACTTCTTTAAGATTTAGAAATCGGTCCTTGGTCTTACTTATGCCTGGAGGGGCCTGGAGATTGTTCAACACATATAGGATGTATGCATACCATGATGAATCAATGAACTCCTGAGACACTTGCGTACTCATTTCTTCGTGAGGACTCTCTGACAGATCGACAATGAAATTTATTCGCATAATGTCGCAGTCTGACTATGCCATTAGCTTCGCAAGGCCCTGACCCTTAATTAGTTTTGTAGGCTTGATATCTAGGTCATATTCTAGCATGGTCGCTATCCACTTACCTCTCATTCCTTCGGGGTCAGGCTGAGTCAGGATATCCTTTAATAAGTTGTTGGGCACATAAGAAATGACTTGGGAGTGCAGTATGTACGTCTTGAACTCCTTCAAAGATTTCACTAAGGCATATACTTTTTTCTCCATAATTTTGTACCTTAGTGGAGAATCCTGCACGTTTTGTTGAAATAAGCTATAGGCTTCTCAAATTTCTTCTTGTCTTTTTGTAACATCACATTGATGATCGTATGCTCCGAGGAAAATCAAAATAGCATGAAATATTTTGTGAAGTCTAGACTGGCTAGCATAGGAGCTCTAGTCAATGCCACTTTGATATCTTCAAACAACTTATTGGCTTCCGGGTTACACTTGATGTCATTTCCCTTCCTGAGCATGCAGGTGATATGATTTATAATATCTACTAGGTTCGGGATGAATCTCCTCAAGAAATTTACTTTCCCCAGGAAGGATTGCAATTCCCTTTTACTTCGCAGAGTGATGATTTTCAGGATTCCTTCAACCCTGCTGGGGCCTATCTTAATTCCTTGTTTGGAGATAATATGCCCCAAAACCTTCCCTTATTCCACCCTAAAATGTGATTTCTTCGGATTTGGTGATACACCAAATTTCTTACACTTCTGGAAAACTTTCTTCAGATGATCGAGGTGTTGTTCATTGGAGGAAAAGTATACTGTGATGTCGTCTAGATATATCACAATGAACTTGTCCCTTTCATCAACAAATCCTATGTCCATTTCCCTCTGGAAAGTGGCACCAGTGTTCATCAGGCTGAAAGGCATCTTGGCATACATGAACATTCCCCATGGAGTTGTGAAAGCTATTTTTTCTCTGTCATTTGGGTGGACCATGATCTGATTATACCCTGAAAAACTATCCCGCATGGAAATCTTCTGGGACCCCACCACCTTTTGCAGGATATAGTCTATTTGAGGAAGAGGGCAGTGATCCCTGAGGGACACTTTGTTTAAATTTAGGAAGTCTACACACAATCTTATCTCACTGCTCCTTTTTCTTACAGGCACCAAATTAGCTACCCATTTCGAGAAATGCATACAAATAATAATCTTAGCGTCGAAAAGTTTCTTTACCTCCTTTTCAATCAATGACAGTAGCAAGGGATTTATCCATCTCATCTATTGTTTGAAAGGTTTTTGATCTTCTTTGAGAGGGACAACATGCTGTATCCATTTAGTGTCATACACCTTCAAATCCTCATATCTCCACACAAACACATTGGGGAAATCATTCATGAACTTAACGTAATATTGCTTGACCTCTGGACTGAGCGTTTTTGATAATTTGATCATTTTTGGGTTCTCCTCAGTCCCGATGTTGTAGTCTTCCACGTCCTCTTCATTTGGAGTGATATTGAAATTTTTAGCCATGTCATTTTCGTCAAACATCTTTTCCAACGGCACTAACCCCTTCAGAATGATGCTATTTTTTAGTTGTATTATGTCCCTTCCCATGATCTATTTTTGGAAAGGTTCGTCATTACTGTGCGCATCCACTCTCCCATATTTGTTGCAACAACATTCATCGTCAATTTTTATGTTAGTGAAATTGTCACTCATCTGAATAAATATTTATACCTTCTTGTCATCCACAAACACTTGCCAGTATTTGATATTATCAGGCATTGTTGGCCTATGTTTGACTTCAATCTCATATTTTTTTTTTGGGAAGATGGGAATTTTAAAAATCGAGGCTGAGGTGCCCAACGCATCGACTATCTAATTTTTCTCTCTTGGGATAACAGATAGGTGATACTCTGAAAATTCCTCAAGGAGGTCCAACACCAAGTTTCTGTATGCTCTCATCTTGGGGTTCTTTGTATGATATATGCCTTTAACCTAGTTTATGACTAGATCGGAGTCTACGCGCACTTATATCCTATTTGCATCGAATTATTTCAACACCTTTAGGCCCATAATCAGTGCCTCATACTCATCCATGTTGTTCATGCATTTGAACGCGAGATTGTAGCAACATAACTTTGTGCCCACTTTAGAGGGGCTTACCCATACGTCGACACCTATTCCTTCCTTGCTAACAACACCATCGAAACTCATGTTCCATATCTCATTTTGTGCATGGTATTTTGGATCGGTGCACTCTATTGCGTCCCGCACGGTTTCCTCATTGACTGTCATGGTGGTTGTCGACTCTTCCTCTTTAAAACTCAGGTCATTGTAGAATATAGAAAAACCAACCTCAGTGTCGATGGAGTATATGGGGTGGTTGTTTGGGTGCATTTTGCTTCTTTCCATGTATTTCAGCAACACTTCTCTCTAGACCCATTTGTACTGGCCAAAGATAAGAATGGTGGCATATGGCATGTCCATTTGCAAGGTCCCCTTGAACTTCGCAATCCATGATCTAGAAAAAAACATGAAAAATGTATGGGGTGTGTACGCCACAGCCACATCCATAACCATGTTCTTCAAAGGAATTTGAGCCAATGACACAACCAAGTCCTTAATGAGACCTAAGCACTTGACTTTCCATGAATCAAAAAAGAAAAGGTCATTGTAGGGCCTGGTGATATCCAAACCCAATTCATCCATGATCACCTTTGGCATGAGGTTGTGCGACACGCCATAATCCATCATGACATTATGTAGGGTCATGTCATGAACCTTTAGACTGACATAGAATGGAGGTACGTCCTTAGTATCACTTATCTCCTTAACACGTGGACCAAACATAATAGCAAGGTGATTGTCTTGGATATTCAAAGTATCGGGGGTCCCTTCCATTTTATACATTTTAATAATCTGTTACCGATACTCGCCCTTTCTGACAAGTTTGTTGAACATGACAAAGATTTTGATTTTATCCATTTCAAGATCAAAGTTAAAAAGGGGACATACTTTATCTACCTCTTTTCCACCCACTTCTCGGCTTGCTTTCAGAGTTTTCTTTGTGGTCTCTTCCTTTGAATTTTCCTTCTCCATTGCATCCTTTGTCCTACTGTCTGGCCTCGGTCAACTTGTGGAAGGGGTGTCCACTAGAGGTTTCCTTATGGGATTCGTCTACTAGGGATCAATAGACTCTTCCTTTCTCCCGAGGTTATATTTTTTCTGAAACTGCATGATGGCGTTCTGATAACCTTTTCTGAACTCTTTCGTTTCCCAGGACAATGCATCATCAATTTCCCCAATCTATGCACCATCTGTCTCTAGCATAAAATCATCGTTTCTGCTCATGTGTTGATCATGTTCGCTCTTTGTCAAAAACACACATGGGTTCTTATCATCGCAACAATGCATTTGTTCTTTGAACATCTGGTCGAATTATTCATCAGAATGGAGGCCTTTTCTATTGGTTGCCTTGATCTCTCTGCACCCTCTGTTCCCTATGTCTGATCTGAGGAAATTGATGCCTTCTGAGGTTTTGATTCCTGGGCTGGAGGTCCTACTGTTACCGGGCAGTGGGTCTGTTTCTCATAGACATTTTCTCCATTAGATTCTCCATGGTTCTCATCATTAAGTCAAACTTGTCATCTGTGGATTTCGATATCGATGGCTACGTGTCTCCTTGGGGTTTCTTATCGCCTTTGTTTAATCTCTACCTGATATTTCTAGATTCCATCATATTTACCTCGACTTAGATCTCATTGCTCATTATCACGTCTAGGTGTGTTGTTCTTCTTTCTCTCAACAACAGTGCAAAATCGTTTTCGACGGAGTCAGTGTACCACACCTGCAAAGCCCCAGTAGGTGTCTGAACTTTTATGAGAATCAAGTTATAAACCTTCTTGAAGTGGGCTAAGAATTCTTGCACTGTCTCCTCCGACACCTTCTTAATATTATTGTACTGCGTTAACAACTGCAAGGGGTTCTTCTTTTTTCCCCATCTATTGATGAAACATTTTTTGAACACGACGAAGTCTTGAATACTTGTTGGTCGTAGGGATTTGAACCACTTCCTCACCTCCCACACAAAACTCTGTGCGAACAACCTCATTTTTTCATCTGCATAGTCTACCTCTTCTAGGTCGACGAAATCATTGAACCAATCCAGATACTTCTGGGTTGAAACGCTCCCTTCAAAATCGTAGAGCTTAATCCTCTGACTATAATTTTGGGGAATATCATGCAGTTGGGTGTGAAGAATGAGGGGAGATAATCTGGCATCCATGGCTATAGGAGGGAATAGGATTTGAGGGATATTATTTGATATCAGGGCTTGGAATCGCTTCTGGTTGAAAACTATCTCATCCAAGATGGTTTCCAACTTAGAACTGAATAGGGTTTTCTCAAATAATTATTCAAAGTCAAGTTCATCAATGCTTTGTGCATCATCTTTGGGTAAGGGAAATATTTTGTGCAGGTAATAGAATGGGTTTGATGCTTTCTCGCTAGTCCTGCGTAGAATTTTCTCGGGGTCGTACACAGGCTCTGCAGGGTTTGGGTTGGGATTTTCTCTGGTATAGATCGTCTTCGGAGCTAGGGTTCCTGAAATGAGCTACTTGATGCTACTGTTCTTTTTGAATGGATTTGCTAGGGTAAAGGTTTCATCCGGTACAAATGTTTGTCCCTCTGTTACCCTTAGGGGTCAAACTACAACGATAGTCATTTTCCCAGGGAACATCTATTCAATTTCATTCCCGACAACGATGCTAGAATGTTATCACTCTATAAATCTGTTCAACTGATAAACATGTGACAAAGGTAAATTTTTCAACCAACTTTGAGACCTAAAACTAGCCTTTTGAATATGGAAAGGGATCTCTCAGGAGACAGTGTTCTCAGCGCGGGATATGGATTTAAAGTTGTGGTTATATTTAACACTATTAGATAATAAGTCTTGGTTTCATTGGTGTAATATAGTAGGACCTCGGGCTATGGAGTCGATTCAAGGAAACAATAGAAACAAATAACTCGGTGACTGAGATTGAGAGGATAATGGCTCAACGAGCAACAGTATTTAGTTTAAAATCATTGTGTGTGGTGGATAGAAAAACAGGAAGCAACTTGAAACACCGATGAGGATGAATTCATAGTTAAATATTAGAGGAAATACGTTTTGTATAAATGGCGTGAACAAGGGGCGCTATGTAGTGAATCCACAGGTTCTAAAATTCGTTTCAAGTAAGACAGAAAAATTATTGAATAAAGAAAACATGAAGTACATACGCAAGGAAGGGAAAACAATACATCCAACTGCTACAATTAGAATCTTTTCATCAAAGACATAGGACTTTTACATTAAGCTTGAGTCCAACTCAAATTACATTCAATAGACATTGTCTATACTAAATTTTTCCAACCAACCTGGATTACATTGAAAAGATCAAATATATAGGCGAGGGCGCTGCTTGGGCTACCTTGCTCTTCTAACTACTATCTCTAAAAACTAGGAAATTGACTATTCTGCATTACAAACTCTTCGCATGACACTTTTCCAAAAATAGACAACAAATATGTCTGGCTACATCATGACTGTTTGCAATTTGCCATGGGGATTCAATTATTGATCAGGTCTCGTCATGAGGGAGTTATGTGTCAATGCTTTCCTTCGATCAAATATTTGGATTGACAAGTGTTTGTTAGAGTCCCGTTGTCTGCTGTAACGACTTTGATTTCTTCCACATAGTCATTTTTCGGGGGAAATGTGCATGAAAAGTGGCTGCAGACAGTCATGGCTGTTATCAAAATGGAAAAATGTCTTAGGGCGATGCTTCCTTCAAAACTATCAAGATTTTATTTATGTTTGTGGATACAGGAACAAACTCAGTTAATCTTGTTTTTTTTGTTCACTGGCGAGAGCTTCACGGGATTTCTCCTCGGTTGTTCACGTTCTATGGAATGCTCTGAATACCTTTCCTCTAAGAGCCTCTGTGCTTCACATAGTTGTATGAGGGTATCCTACACCTCTCTGAGATGTTGTTTGAGCCACATCACATTCCCTTCGCGACCTTGTGCTGTTGACACTTCAATGGTCTTTGTCTCTAGCTGTTGCCTCAACTCCCTATTTTCCTGGTAAATTTTGGTGATATATATTTTCTCTTGCTTCAACTGCTGAGATGGCTCTTGATCATTCATGTCCATGACGTCCATCCTCCTCGTTCTTCTCCCACCTTCTCGGCTTGTGCCCTAAATATGTTCTAGCTGAACAATGCGCATAATTAATTTCTCTACAACCGATCTTGTGTGTAGCTCATTTGGGACTTGGGTTTCCCCGACTTCTTGGTTATTTCTTGGTATCCCCCTTCTCTGAGGTATCTTCTACTGGGAATATAGGGCGGATACCATACTTCCTTTCTTCTCCAGTTCTTCTACTCCAGGTTTTGTGCGGTGTGATACCTTCACTTCCATGAGTAAAGAGAAAAATTCCCTTGGATTTTTGTAGGCACCTATTATGAGTGAGAACGAATCCCAATCATTTTGGGGCTCATTCCTAGAAATTATGATACTCTACATGCCCTTTAGTATGTTGTGGAAGGTCTTCATGGCACGACTAGTATTTATCTTATGCGTGGTGAATCCGTCGAACTCCCAAAATGGAGAAATTGATCAACCCGAGCTTGCGAGACAATTTACAGACAGAGCATGAATATAAATTCACAGATAGAATGGGTGTAGAACATCTAGAATTTATAATAGATCGAGTGGGAGGAGGAATCGTGCCAAGGAACATTGAAATCATGGTGACTATATGTTGCAAATCGAACTGCAGATTTTCCATAACACATCCTCACGTATAAGGTATAGGCAATAAGGGTTGTAGGGCATACATGATATGACCGCCACAACTTTTCATTCCTTCATCCTTCATAATGAACTGATAATAATTTCATCACTTGCTGACACAAATTTCATTAACTACTTGGATCGACCTGGGGCATGTAAAGGCTATCTTTTAATAGGACCCGACTCTCTGGGAACAACATACCCATACCATTTACACATGTTTCGAATTTGAAATCCCTTCCCATTTCCAAGGGCTAACCGACCACTTGCTGACTTCGACCCCTTCATTTTTACGTACCCGATTTCACATGTTTTGACACATGGGCCATAAATCAACCAAAATCCAACTCTAACTGAAGGGAAAATGGTAGAGTTAACAGGCTCTACCAGATATTGACTCAAGGTGTTCACAACAAAGAATACATCTATCCTAGTATTCATCAAATACATCAATGAACCAATAATCTATCTATATAGAGTAGCATAAACCAACTCTAACGAAGTATCAACCATGAGCTTCAAATTCGTTTCCATGGGTGTGTTTATGGCTTTACATTCCAACATGTCAAATCTCTTCAGTATTTCAACTACATACTTTCCTTGGTTAAGGAAGATCTTCTCTGGGCTCTGCCAAAATTCAAGACCTAAGAAATAATTCATCGGGCCTAGGTATTTCATCTCAAACTCTGTGGTGAGATCCTTCTTACAATATGTGATGATAGTTTCTTCTCCATTCAGGAATAAATAATCCACATATAGTAGCAATATAATTGGCTCATCATTCATAACCTTGAAGTAAAGGTTAGAATCTACTTTACTCCTGTTAAAGCCCAAGCTCATTAGGAAACTATCAATTCTTCCATACCAAGCTCTAGGATCTTGATTCAACCCGTACAAATCTTTCTTCAACCTACAGACATGAGTATTTCTATCTTCAACTTCAAACCCTTGTGGTTGTTCTATATACACTTCTTATTCAATAACACAATTTAAGAAAGTTGTTTTCACATCAATATGGTGTAGCTTCCACTTCATTTTGGATGCAAGAGCTTTGATGGTTCTGATAGAAGTGTATCTAGATATAGGATAAAATGTCTCTTCATAATCAATACCTTCCTTTTGAGAAAAATCACAGGATACAAATATTTTCTTCTGTTTTTCAATACTTCCATCTACTGCATGTTTTATTTTGTATATCCACTTGGAAGATACCACATATTTTTTATTTGGTCTAGGAACTACTTCCCATACATCATTATTTATAATGTATTGGTATTCTTATGTCATGTAATCCATCCATTCTTTCTTCTGAACAACTTCTTCAAAGAAATTAGGTTTCTTTTCTATGATATCACACATCAAGGACATATAGTTGGAGAATGACTTAGGTTTCTTTCTTTGTCTCATAGTTCCTTCTGGGGCACCATACTTCTCTGCATATTTAATACGTTTTCTCTCCCAAGCTATATTTCTTTGTGAGAGATCATCATACAGGGAGGTTCTTGAGATTCTATCATATCATGATCTTCTGGAGTCTCATCATCAGGGGTAATTGTAACTTCCTTCATGGGTTCTACAACTCTGGGAGCTACAGGTTCTTCTTCATATAATTATTCAAGTTGGCATTTCCTTGATCTTTTGAGTACTACATATTCATCAAAGGTTACATATCTACTGATATCAATATGATGGTAACCTAGTATGTAAACTATGAAGGCGTTAGAGACCTCACAATATCCAACAAATATTCCCTTATTTCTTGAAGGATCCAACTTAGTTCTCTTTTCTTTTGGAATGTGTATGAATACTGGACAACCAAATACTTTTAGATGGCTTACTTCTAGATTTTTTTGGGTGAACATTTCTTTGAGAGTTTTGAATCCAAGTGCACTATGGTATAATTTGTTTTGGACATATACTGTTGTTCTTTATGCTTCATCCCAAAAGTGCATTGGAATATCTTGATTGTCAATCATAGTCTTTACTTCTTCCATAATAGTTATATTCTTTATTTCTACTACACCATTTTGTTGAGGATTATAGGGAGTGGTGAAATCCCTGTTAATCTCAGCATCTCTGCAAAAGATTCCAAATTCATTTGAAGTGTACTCTCCTCCATTTTCTAACCTGAGCATCTTGATTTTCCTTTTGGAGAGGTTTTCTACCAAGGTTTTGAATTCCTTGAACTTTCCAAGTACTTCATATTTCTATTTCAAGATATAAATGCAAGTATTATGAGAGTAATCATCAATAAAAGATACATAGTATACATACCCTCTTAGAGAGGTTGATGAAATATGAGTGACATTTTCACTTGTACATACTTCCTTCTTATGTTCTAATGACAACTGCATCTTCTATAGTTTTTTTTTTCTTCTAGGGATGAAGTAGAAATTAAGTTCTTTTTCAAACCTGGTACATAGAGTACATTCTTCATTATCATGGGAGTTCCTAAATCAAGTTTGTAGGTGGATTCTTCCATTCCTTCTATCAGGTACTCTCCAAGTGAATCTTTCTAGCGTAAGTCCTTTTCTATAAGGGTAGAGAGAATATCTTTATGGCCTGTCATGTGCTTAGATGAACCACTATCTATGAGTCTAGTACCCTCTCTAGGTGTCACAAAACATAATATTCAATCTCTTATTTAGTTAACTTATTGGGAGGATCATCATCTTCAATTGCATCACTAGTACATATTGGAAAAATTTTGACGTTATGGACAAAATTGGCCATACTGTTGAAAAACATAGAAATTTTTAAATTTTTTTCTCCATATTTCCTGATAACGTCTCTCTTGAAATGTACTATAGACACGCGTCACTATTGCAACGACATTGGATTTTCATCTCTCTGGAAACCTTGGTAAAATTTTCATCGCACTTGTGATGTTATGGAAACTAGGTTTTCCCCACCCAACGATCACCTAGTATTTGACCAAGTTAACTTTGACTTGGTCAACTATCGTCGGAATTGAGAATTTATAAAATCTATAAATATGTTGCATTTATGTATGTTGCAACAAGCCTACTATAATAACGACACTTCAAAAAGGGTATAAGCCTGTGTTCTTGGCGAAGAGAAAACAAGTATTGTTTTTAGTATATTTATGTGGGGAAGAATGTCAGAAAACATTAGAGGTGGGAAAAAAATTAAAGAGGGTGAAAAGGGTGATGGTAAATGTTATTTCCCTTGCAAAAATTGTTGTACTAGACATCCCAAAAGAGTTTTAATAGCAATAGCTAAAAAACATTGTAGAAAATATGGGCACATGGACAGGGGGATCAAATGAATATCATCCCATGGTAATTAGCTATATATACATTCATTATCTGTTTTAATGTTTATTGTACTCTCAAACTTTTATATTTTTTTATACATGCACTAATTTTTCATGATTGTTTGTAATTATAAAGCTAGATTCCCCCCCCAACTTTATGCACAAAGCACCAAGTAGTAGCATAAATTTGTTGTAGTACAAGATGAAGAACTTGAAGCAAATAACGAAGATCAAGTCAATGATCCGATGGAAGTAGATGACAATAATAACATAGTTCGATATGATGGGACAAATAAAATGATCCAAGACTTATTCGGTCATACATATGAGGATCATGGGGACAATAGTGATGATATTTATGATGAACCTCTGATTGAAAAGGCAAATAAATGACTTTATAAAGGGTCAAGAGAAAATATTCTCTCCACTACATTGTTGTCGGTGAACTTGAAAGTTACGAATCATTTGTCGAACACTTGTATGACACGGATCCTAAGGTATGTATTATGTTTCATCACATCTACATAAAGGTTGATTTTTCCCCCTTTTTTTAGTGTTAATTAATGTAAAAAATAAAAATGCAATATTTACAATTACTATTCTTTACATTAACTATTAACTATTAGTGTCAAATTTCAAGATAGTTCCAACAATAATTCTATAGAAGGGAATGACAAACATTGACAATGAGACATGCATGATGAATGTTGATGAAAATGTGGATGATCTCAAATATTATTTGGGTACATCATACATCCTTGAGTCTTGAAACTCTGCCATAATGTCAAGGCATGTGTCTAGTCTAACCATGCCAATTTTTTACGCATACACAAACATATTGAAGAAATTTCAACGTTGGCCCCATTTACTGCTCAATATGTGGGGTCAATGCATGAAATTTGTGGTGGGTGAATTGGAAGTTCCATGACATTTCAAGAGAGTTGCAACAAAGATTATACATATGGAAATGATGAATGATAGCAATGAGACATCCATTATGAAGTGGATGCAAACATGGATGATTTCAAAGATAATGTGGGGACATCAGACATCCTTGAGTCTTGAAACCCTCCCATACGGTCAAGGCATGTTTCTAGTCTAACCAAGTCGAATTTCAATGCATACATGTACAGTTTGAAGAAATTTCAACATTGGCCCCATTCACTGCTCATTGTGTGAGGTCGAAGCAAGATGACATTGGTGATGGGTGTATTGGAAGTTCCATGACATTTCAAGAGAGTTAGGACAAAGATTATTTAGATGGAAATATCGAATGATGGCAATGATACATCTATTATATTGAACATTGATGCAAACATGGACGATATCAAATATTATGCGTGGAGATCAAACATCCTTAAGTCTTGAAACCCTCCCATACCATCAAGGAAACTATATAGTATAACCATGTCAAATTTCAACGCATACAGGAACAGATTGAAAAAAATTCAACGTTGGGCCCATTCACTGCTCACTGTGCGGGTTTAGTGGAATAAATTTGTGATGGGTGTATTGGAAGTTCCATGTCAAATTTAAATATAGTTCTGACAATGATTCTATAGAAGGGAATGATGAATGATGACAATGAGAGGTGCATCATGATGAATATTGATGCAACTGAGGATGCTCTCAAAGATTATGTGGGGAAATCATACATACTTGAGTCTAGAAACACTCCCATGTCATCAAGGCATGTGTCTAGTCTAACCATGTCAAATTTCAATGCATATAGGCACATATTGAAGAAATTTCAACATTGTCCCCATTCATTTCTAACTATGCGGGGTTAGTGCATAACATTTGTGGTGGGTGAATTGGAAGTTCCATGACATTTCAAAAGAGTTCCAACAAATATTCTACAGATGGAAACAACTAATGATGACAATGAGACGTTATGAATTTTGTTTCAAACTTGGATGATCTCAAAGATTATGTGGGGACATCAGACATCCTTAAGTATTGAAACCATCGCATACTGTCAAGGAATGTGTCTAGTATAACCATGTCAAATTTCAATGCATACAAGCACATATTGAAGAAATTTCAATGTTGGCCCCATTCACTTCTCACTATGTTGGGTCGGTGCATGACATTTGTGGTGGGTGAATTGGAAGTTTCATGAAATTTCAAGAGAGTTCCAACAAATATTCTACAAATGGAAACAACGAATGATGAAAATGAGACAATCGTTATGAATGTTGTTGCAAACATGGACGATATCAAAGATTATGTGGGGGCATTAGACATATTTGAGTCTTGAAACCCTACCCTACCATCAAGTCATGTTTCTAGTCTAACCATGTCAAATTTCGACGCATACATACACATTTTGAAGAAATTTTAATGTTCGCCCCATTCACTGCTCACTGTCTGAGGTCGATGCAAGATGACATTTTTAATGGGTGTATTGGAAGTGCCATGACATTTCAAGAGAGTTCTGAAAAATATTCTATAGATGGAAATGAAGAATGATGACAATGAGACACCCATTATATTGAACGTTGATGCAAACATGGATGATGCCAAATATTATGAGGGGACATCAAACATACTTAAGTATCAAAACCCTCCCATACCTTCAAGGAAACTATCTAGTCTAACCATGTCAAATTTCGATGCATACAGGAATAGATTGGAAATGTTTCAATGTTGCCCCCATTCATTGCTCACTGTCTGGGGTTGGTGGAAGAAATTTTTGATGGGTGTATTTGAATTTCCATGTCAAATATCAAGATAGTTCTGACAACAATTATATAGAAGGGAATGCCAAAAATTGGCAATGAGGCATGCATGATGAATGTTGATTCAAATGTGGATGATCTCAAATATTATGTGGGGACATCATACATCCTTGAGTTTTGAAACCATCCCATACTGTCAAGGCATGTCTCTAGTGTAACCATGCGAAATTTTGATGCATACAAGAACATATTGAATAAATTTCAACGTTCCCATTCACTGCTCACTATGTGAGGTCGGTGCATGAAATTTTTGGTGGGTGAATTGGAAGTTCCATGACATTTCAAGAGATTTCCAACAAATATTATACATATGGAAACGAAAAATGATGAAAATGAGACATCTATTATGAACGTTGATTCAAACATGAATGATCTCAAATATTATATGGGGACATCAGATATCCTTGAGTCTTGAAACCCTCCCATAATGTCAAGGCATGTTTCTAGTCTAACCATGTCGAATTTCAATGCATACATGTACATTTTGAATAAATTTCAATGTTTGCCCCATTCACTTCTAACTATGTGAGGTCGATGTAAGATGACATTGGTGGTGGGTGTAATGGAAGTGCCATCACATTTCAAGAGAGTTTCAACAAAAATTATATAGATGGAAATAACGAATGATGACAATGAGACCTCCATTATATTGAACATTGATGAAAACATGGGAGATCTCAAATATTATGTAGGGTCATCAAACATCCTTAAGTCTTGAAACCCTCCCATACCATCAAGGCAACTATCTAGTCTAACCATGTCAAATTTCAATGCATACAAGAACAAATTGAAAAAGTTTCAACGTTAGCCCCATTCACTACTCACTATGTGGGTTCGGTGGAAGAAATTTGTGATGGGTGTATTGGAATTTCCATGTCAAATTTCAAGATAGTTTTGACAACAATTCTATAGAAGGGAATGATGAACGATGACAATGAAAGGTGCAACATGATGAGCATTGATGCAAATGTGGACAATCTCAAATATTATGTGGGGAGATCATACATCCTTGAGTCTTGAAACCCTCACATAGCGTCAAGGCAGTGTCTAGTCTAACCATGTCAAATTTCTATACATGCATGCACATATTGAAGAAATTTAAATTTTGGCCCCATTCACTGCTCACTATGGAAAGGACTGCTATGTCTCTCTAGAAAGTGAACTCTCACTCACTCCTCCTCTGTTACTCCTCTGTCACTCCTGGAAGTGCTAGTGATGTCATTGTCCCTTTGTCCCTTTACAAAAAATTCATTGATGTGCAAGGGAGAAATATGTCTGTGAGAAAATAACAAACATCTATCCCCCCCACATACATCCAATAAGGTGTATGGGATAAACACACCCTCAAAACAACAAAAAAATTCACAAGAAGCTACCTAAAACCCTAGTATCATGGTTAGAGATTAATGTAAAGGCTTTTAGCCAACACCTTAGTCTTATGAACCAATACCAAAATAAAGTGCACCCAACACCATTTATGAGGTAAAACAAATAAACTACAATTCAATTCTATTATTTCAATCCTTAAATATTGTGCTCACCACCCCCATCAATATCTCTTTTGTGTGGAGAATATTAGGGCCAAAATCCACTCATGCAAATCAGACTTAAAAAACTATAAATGAAGTAAAATTCAACTTTAGGTTTGGCATATTACTCATGTAGAAAAAACCATAAAGGGGTTAGATGTGTCAAAACTTTTACAAGGTTTAAATTTTATAGGGGTTAGATGTGACAAGTTAAGGTGACAAGTTATATATCTGCTATATGGTTATAGGGTGTCAAAGTTAGAAGAGTTAAATAGTAAGTTATACTAATTAGTGGTGATATGATTCATATGGCATACGAGTTATATAATTTATAGGGGAAATTATCAGTTACATGGAATAAGTGTTTGGGGTGATAGACATTATATGAATCAAAGCTTATGAATATTGTAGTGATATTAGTGTTATGGCTTATATGGTTTATAGAATAATTTACATGGTTAAAGAGTTATAGGTTTTAGGGTTATCTTTGATATGATTTTTATTTATTAGTGTTATATGTATTAGTTGTTATAAAGTTTATAAGTGTTAGAAGTTAGGGGTTAATCATTATAGGTCATAGGGGTACAAGTTGTAAGAATGATATGAACCAAGGTTGGAGATGTTATCGCATAGTTTGTAGGATAGGTTTAGTAGCTTGGAAGTGAGACTCAAACTAGTGTAACATGAGCTTCCCCAACCACTGTCACCTCGATGGGGATATATTTCTATTTAGGGCAGCTAATCCCAAGGGAGACGTCCCTAGTAATATGGGGTGCTGAAAAGGAAAAGATCAAGGATTCAAGGTTCAAAAGGTCAAAGTAGATTTTCCCCTTCACAGATTACTGCCAAGAATGATAGTCAAGAGAAGATATTCCACTGAGAAAGGTACCTGTTTGAGAGATTGGAAAATAAAACTAAAATGTGCAAGCAGTGGTTAGTACTTCAATTACCAATGACTATCTTCAATATATATGAGCTATGATAAATGTAATTATTGACGAAGTCAATGATTGCTAATAAAGACAATGGCATATAATATTACTTCTTCAATAAATACAAAAGGCACTTGCATTCAATGTATAAAATCAAATCCTTGTATTATCACAATGCAATAAATATGCTCATATATAAATATTGTTGCTGCGTCACTATACAACTTAAGGGTGATGTCAAGCTTCTCTATATTAGTTTTGGTAGACAATGAGAAGGACGTTTTGCCAATTAAGATAATGAAAATGATTAACGACTCAAAGTCTATCAATTGATGACAATGCCACAATGTT
>JZKD02S1636336.1:6786-71842 GCA_000966675.3 Picea glauca
ATACCAAGGAGACATTTTCATTTTGAATCATCTTGTACTTGAACATTTAAGTGGGGTAAAAGGAGGTTGCCCCCTCAAAGAGGCTTATTATCTGAAATTATATCTTTTTTAAGGCGTTGAGTACTTTTTCTGAGGTTTTTATATGCTATATTGATGTTTGGTTCTTAACATCTTTGCTGAAGGTTCTTTCCTCAAAACGGCTCATGAGTCCAAAAGCATCTCCATCTCTCTTCCCAAACGTCAAACAAACAAGTAGAAAATGTACAAGAATGGTTCCAATATGGGGATCCCAGATAATTCTAATGACATAACCTTATAATTCAGTACAAAGATCCTCAAATTAATGTATAGGAGGCATTTTTATACGTGGAGGGTGATGATGGATTCCCTTAAAGAAATATAAAATGAATGAGAGTAATAATGAAGGAACAACACTTGGCCTTGTCATAGGAGAGGTGAAAATGGGGGTGACACAAGACTTCCATCGACATAGATAAAATATGAGAGGGACATAGGTAAGAAATCATGAATTAAAATCCATGGGGGGGAGGTGACTAAATTGATGTCAAAATGAGGAAAACATAATGAATATGTTTGTATATTTAGGTGGAGTAAATGAAAATTAGCAATTATAATGACAAGGTGGAATGACACAACTATATTAGTCAATATTCATTCTTCAATCAACAAAACATTGACACCTCCATGGACTCATGGGGAAAATTCATGGAATATGAATATTTTTATTTAATTTTTTCTCTTCTTTTATCTTTAGTGGAAAGAATAAAATAATATGTTATGTTAATGAGAGAGGACAAGTATCAAGGTGTAATAAAATCCATTCTCAATTGTGTAAGTAAACATAAGGGTGAAAAACAAGTAGATAAATAAATGTGCAGGAAATGATGGACACCTTAATGCAAGCCCCCTCTCAAATGACAATGTTTTGTATTCATTTGGAGCTTTGGAGTCTTGTATAAGAAATAAGAAATATGTGAAAAAAATGTGAAGTGTAGCAACACATTACAAAAAATAGGTGGGAACCCATAAGGGAGTGGATAGGAATTGAGAAGAGAAGAGAATGAGGTCCAAATTCCATCTAAGACTATAAAGGATCTCATTTATATGGGGAACACTCATGATGGATGTCAAATTACAAAGGGTTCTAAATTGGGGTTACCCATCATAGGGAGGCTCTAACATTAGACAAGTGTTAAAATAGGTGTCAAAGTACCAATTTCCAACCAAGGTGGACCCTAAGGTGATTGAATTGGAAAAAAGGTTTAAATATGAATATGTGGAGGGAAATATTAAACCTATNCCTCTCAAATGAAAATGTTTTGTATTCATTTGGAGCTTTGGAGTCTTGTATAAGAAATAAGAAATAGGTGAGAAACAAAATGTGAAGTGTAGCAAAAAATTACAAAAAATAGGTGGGAGCCCATAAGGGAGTGGATAGGAATTGAGAAGATAAGAGAATAAGGTTCAAGTGTCATCTAAGACTATAAAGGATCTCATTTATATGGGGAACACCCACGATGGATTTCAAAGTACAAAGGGTGCTAAATTGGGGTTACCCATCACAGGGAGGCTCTAACATTGGACAAGTGTTAAAATTGGTGTCAAAGTACCAATGTCCAACCAAGGTGGACCCTAGGGTGATTGAATTGGAAAAGAGGTTTAGATATGAATATGTGGAGGGAAATATTAAACCTATATGATGGCTTAGACAAATACTTATAGAAGTCCATGAAAAGAAGGTGAATGATCCTGAATCCAAATGATAACGTGTTCAAATTCCTACACCCAAGAAACAATGACAACCATGTAAAGAAGAGAAAAAACATAAATCCAACTGTGAAAATGGTGCAAAGGGTTAGGAAATAGAAAAGTATGAGGTCCCCATATTGTGTATCATTGGAGGATGAAAGGAACAATTTCTCATTAGTGGGTGATTCATTGCCATGGTGTTCCTAAAAAGTGGTGGAAAACTCTACAATGCATTCAAATAAGGTTATGACCTTCTTGGCTTTCACAATGGAAAACTCTATTTTGCTCGAGCTTGATAGTGTACCTTATGAGTANGTTTAAATATGAATATGTGGAGGGAAATATTAAACCTATATGATGGCTTAGACAAATACTTATAGAATTCCATGAAAAGAAGGTGAATGATCTTGAATCCAAATGATAATGTGTTAAAATTCATACACCTAAGAAACAATAACAACCATGTAAAGAAGAGAAAAAACATAAATCCAACTGTGAAAATGGTGCACAGGGTCCTGATATTGTGGATCATTGGAGGATGAAAGGAACAATTTCTCATTAGTGGGTGATTCATTTCCATGGTGTTACTAAAAAGTGGTGGAAAACTCTACAATGCATTCAAATAAGGTTATGACCTTCTTGGCTTTCACAATGGAAAACTCTACTTTTCTTGAGCTTGATAGTGTACCTTATGAGTAATGTTAATATTAACATTATAGAAGGCCTTAGGGAATGTCGAAATTAATTGTTCATTTATTATATGTAATAGATTGGTCATTATCTTTAAATTGGATTCCACTAATATTAGATACTATTATAGACTTCTAGGATGTGGACACCCTATTTGCTCCATTAAGAGATGGGGTTGTGAAGGGTGTAAAGTACAAGTCTACAACTGACGAGGATTTTGAAACATTTGCTCCTCTTACTATTGTTTGTGATGGGTGCTTTTAAAATTTGAGGTGAACACTTTGCAATCCAAAGGTGCTTATTTCTATTATTTGCCACAATGTTTTCTTTTCCTTAAAGATAAGATAACAAACCAATGGTTTTGCTGGTGCATGATAAAAGTGCCATAAGTTAAGAGAAGACTTTTATTCATGTGGGATATGTGAAGCATTTTGTCTTTTATAGAAAAAAAATTACATTGTGTTTCATCACAAATTTAAATGAAATGAAATGCAATATAAAAAAATATTTTTTTGAAGAATAGCGAAAATACTAAAAAACTGAAAAAAAAAAAAAAAAAAATCTTATCTTTAACCCTCTTGTTAAGACATGTAGTGTATATTATCCTGCACTTGTCTGAATCTTTATTGTTGTTCAATGTTTTCAATTAAGATTTCTGAAATCAATGTCTGATTAGGTTTGGTATTGATGGTAGATGTTGACTAAAATTCATGAGCTTGCAGGTTCTAGCTAATCAAGTGAGATGAGATTTGTGTAGGTATATGGGAGTAATGATCTCATAGAATCTTTTGTGATGCACAATAGAGCTGCAATAAATCATATGTATACACTTTTATTAAGATAAGGAAAACATTAGTCTCCCATTGGTCACGGAGATTTTTGTTTGTGGATAGTGATGATGGAATAAGTCCAATTACACCCTGTATATTTTAGTCGAGAGGGGAAACAACCACCTCGACCTCAACCTCCATAGTATTTCCACCTAATTGGTCTAGGAAAGTGGGAAGAATCACGGGGGGTCTAAAAGAATGCCCATCAAATGTAGTAAACATGGTCACGGATTGAGACAAGGGCGGAGAGCCAACAAATTTCCAACAGGCTAGAGACATCATGGATGTCAAATCACCTTCATCATTTACAATACATTTGATTGTAATTTTCATGTTCTCCACATGGATTTGAAAGGCCACGTGGTAAGGTAAGTGAGGCTTAATGTCCATGACATCAAAATTGGTAGCCTTTGAGCCACATGGGTCTAGAGCTCCTAACGTAGATAACAAGGCATTCCTCTATGAAGGACATGTTTGGAGCACCTCTAAAGATGACATCGCGCATGGGGTTTGGCCCAAATCCTCAACAATCGAGTAACTTTTGGTGTCTCTAGCATTGGGATTGTGGGTAGAGTGCTTAAGTACTCCTTTCGGAATATGAGATGGAGGTTCTGGCTTATTGATATACAAGGGTGTTTCTACAAGGGTGTTTCGAGCTACATGATGCAACCTTAGTAGATAGAAATATTCTCTAAGTGTTTAGACCAGGCTACCCAAGACACTTAGATTTGTAGTAGTTGGAAGCATTTGTAGATATGGAATGGGAAGAAATTGTAGTAGTTGGAAGCATTTGTAGATACTGTTAAAAAGACATTATGAATCCAGTAAGGCACAATGTTGTCATTACAAGAAGTATATCTCTAAGCTATCTCATTTTCATGATGGGAAATATAAGATCCACCCCTCCACCATGAACATTAAAAACAGTAACCCAAATGTGAAGCACTCATTGTACTGTAGTCAATATTCCATCCTGGTTCATCAACTACTATTATTTTCCTTTTTGAATCTTCCTGGTGAATTCCATACTTGCCTAAAATGTTGCCTACTATCATCTCCATTTTCATAGTTTCCAAGTGATCAAGGAAAAGGAGATCATCTACAAAAAAAACCATACTTGATGGTAAACAACTGATTATAGATGCACCGCTTAGCTATTTTGATGCAAACTTTGACTCTGCAACAACTTGAATCTTGGCCTTTTATGAAACATAAAAAGGACTTGCTTGCAGTGGAGAGATATTTACTGTACATAGAAGTGTGATATGTGTATTTNGAGCTTGATAGTGTACCTTATGAGTAATGTTAATATTAACATTATAGAAGGCCTTAGGGAATGTCGAAATTAATTGTTCATTTATTATATGTAATAGATTGGTCATTATCTTTAAATTGGATTCCACTAATATTAGATACTATTATAGACTTCTAGGATGTGGACACCCTATTTGCTCCATTAAGAGATGGGGTTGTGAAGGGTGTAAAGTACAAGTCTACAACTGACGAGGATTTTGAAACATTTGCTCCTCTTACTATTGTTTGTGATGGGTGCTTTTAAAATTTGAGGTGAACACTTTGCAATCCAAAGGTGCTTATTTCTATTATTTGCCACAATGTTTTCTTTTCCTTAAAGATAAGATAACAAACCAATGGTTTTGCTGGTGCATGATAAAAGTGCCATAAGATAAGAGAAGACTTTTATTCATGTGGGCTGTGTGAAGCATTTTGTCTTTTATAGAAAAAAATTTACATTGTGTTTCATCACAAATTTAAATGAAATGAAATGCAATATAAAAAAATATTTTTTTGAAGAATAGCGAAAATACTAAAAAACTGAAAAAAAATAAAGCTTATCTTTAACCCTCTTGTTAAGACATGTAGTGTATATTATCCTGCACTTGTCTGAATCTTTATTGTTGTTCAATGTTTTCAATTAAGATTTCTGAAATCAATGTGTGATTAGGTTTGGTATTGATGGTAGATGTTGACTAAAATTCATGAGCTTGCAGGTTCTAGCTAATCAAGTGAGATGATATTTGTGTAGGTATATGGGAGTAATGATCTCATAGAATCTTTTGTGATGCACAATAGAGCTGCAATAAATCATATGTATACACTTTTATTAAGATAAGGAAAACATTAGTCTCCCATTGGTCACGGAGATTTTTGTTTGTGGATAGTGATGATGGAATAAGTCCAATTACACCCTGTATATTTTAGTCGAGAGGGGAAACAACCACCTCGACCTCAACCTCCATAGTATTTCCACCTAATTGGTCTAGGAAAGTGGGAAGAATCACGGGGGGTCTAAAAGAATGCCCATCAAATGTAGTAAACATGGTCACGGATTGAGACAAGGGCGGAGAGCCAACAAATTTCCAACAGGCTAGAGACATCATGGATGTCAAATCACCTTCATCATTTACAATACATTTGATTGTAATTTTCATGTTCTCCACATGGATTTGAAAGGCCACGTGGTAAGGTAAGTGAGGCTTAATGTCCATGACATCAAAATTGGTAGCCTTTGAGCCACATGGGTCTAGAGCTCCTAACGTAGATAACAAGGCATTCCTCTATGAAGGACATGTTTGGAGCACCTCTAAAGATGACATCGCGCATGGGGTTTGGCCCAAATCCTCAACAATCGAGTAACTTTTGGTGTCTCTAGCATTGGGATTGTGGGTAGAGTGCTTAAGTACTCCTTTCGGAATATGAGATGGAGGTTCTGGCTTATTGATATACAAGGGTGTTTCTACAAGGGTGTTTCGAGCTACATGATGCAACCTTAGTAGATAGAAATATTCTCTAAGTGTTTAGACCAGGCTACCCAAGACACTTAGATTTGTAGTAGTTGGAAGCATTTGTAGATATGGAATGGGAAGAAATTGTAGTAGTTGGAAGCATTTGTAGATACTGTTAAAAAGACATTATGAATCCAGTAAGGCACAATGTTGTCATTACAAGAAGTATATCTCTAAGCTATCTCATTTTCATGATGGGAAATATAAGATCCACCCCTCCACCATGAACATTAAAAACAGTAACCCAAATGTGAAGCACTCATTGTACTGTAGTCAATATTCCATCCTGGTTCATCAACTACTATTATTTTCCTTTTTGAATCTTCCTGGTGAATTCCATACTTGCCTAAAATGTTGCCTACTATCATCTCCATTTTCATAGTTTCCAAGTGATCAAGGAAAAGGAGATCATCTACAAAAAAAACCATACTTGATGGTAAACAACTGATTATAGATGCACCGCTTAGCTATTTTGATGCAAACTTTGACTCTGCAACAACTTGAATCTTGGCCTTTTATGAAACATAAAAAGGACTTGCTTGCAGTGGAGAGATATTTACTGTACATAGAAGTGTGATATGTGTATTTKTCTCCAATGTCCAACCATCAGGAAACACATCTTTCTTTTTGCTATTTTTACCTTTCAGAGTGAAGCTTTCAACTACATAACTTTCATGARAAGGTATTTGAGACCTTTCGYGTGGACAATTAACATGCATTTGGGTGCCCCTCTTTCCAACTCGCCTTGCCTTGCCCTTGGTCGCCCAACCTTGGCCAGGCTATTCATGTGTTTCATTACARCTCTTCGTGTGTTTGGCTAGGTTGATTAACATGTTGAAAAATTGTTACATCATAAGAATGGCCTGTGTTATTAAAATATGAGACATAGGGGGTCTTATTTGCATCCACAAGAAGAGAAATAACCCAGAGAATTGATCAACAAAGGGAGACTGAGCTTCATTGAACCAATTTTTAAACATGTTAATCAACAAGAGGGTCGAGTTTGTTGTAGGTACGTCAAACAAGCTTCCCATAACAAGTCTATCTTAGAATCCTGAGGGGAAAGTTACTTTTTGGTTTCTTGGAAACTATATTTATGTATATATGAGTAGTGTTGCAAAAAATGATGGTTTTGTTAGCCAAACTATATGAGATTTAAATTTTGTTGTGCAAAGGAATTGTCCTCTAAACAATCTATAGTGAATATAATGATGTTGGAAAGAAACAAAAATTCCAAATCAATGGCATCCATGATCAGGTTGTATGGAGGTCTAGGATTTGTAGTGTTATTCCTCTTTTGTATCTTCTTGTTGATCATCCAACGCAATATCTGTATCAACATATGGTTCAGAAACATTGTTGAAAGGATTGATGATATCATCAGCGTCATCAATGTCATTTTCAAGCATATATTCATCGATATCATCATTAAGAACTAGCGCATTGTCTCTTATGCCTGGTTCATCTTCTTAGTCTTCTTGATCTGTCGACCCATATTCTTCCTGCTCTAGCTCTACATCCTATTCTTCTTCAATATCATCTTCTTCATCTACAATATACTTTACTGGCCTTCCTCTTGGATAATCCTGACATTCTTCCCCACAAACTTATACTGAAACAAATACCTATTTTTTGTTTGCCGAGAAGACCCAAAAAACCCTTTTTGAAGCATCGTTATTATAGAAAAATTGTCGCAACATCCTTCAAATGCAACATGTTTATAGATTTTATAACGTCACAATTTTGACATTGTAAAAACCTAAGTGATCGTTAGTATTTTGACTATGTCAACATACTAAGGTGGCCATTGGAGGGTGAAAACCTAGTTTCCACAATGTCGCAATTGTGACAACAATCTTCACAAACGTGGCAAGAGAGATGACTATGTCACAAATGTGGTAAGAGAGACAACTAGGTGAAAAATGTGGCAAGAGAGACAAAAACGTGGAAAGAGCGACGTCAACATGGAAAGAACGATGTCAATGTGAAAAGAGAGACGTCAACGTGGAAATACCGACGTTATTGGGTAATATGATTTTTTTTTTTAAATTTCCTCTATTTTTCGACAACATGGACAATTTTGTCCATAACGTTGCAAATAGAACGTCGGATTTTTTACAATATGTACTAGTGATACTATGACAAAAATATGAAAGAGTTCTTTGAACTCAAGCTGGGCAGTATGACCATTGATGAATACAAACAAATGTTTTTGGAATTACTAAAGAATGTTGCGTTCATCAAGGATGAGACTATTAATATTCAAAGGTATCTGAGTGGACTGCCACCTTCCATTGGGGACAATATCTAGTATGATGACCAAAAAACTATGGAAGAAACGATAAGAAGAGTGAAATTATTATATGAGCAACAAAGAGAGAAGACTACTTTCCGAAAGGCTTGGGAAGACAAGAATAAATTCAAGATGGATCAAAGGAAGAAGGGAACTAAGCCACCCTTTTTCAGAAATAGTCCTCCAGGACAACCATCTTTTAGAGAGCCCAAGAAGGTTGAAGCAGGTGGGAAAATTCTAAGACCTCCACCTATGGGATGTTTGGGCTGCAAAGAAAACCATAGGTACACAGATTTCCCTAACATAAATTATAAAGTGAGAGTTTTCCACAATGTACAACAAGTTGAAACAATGGAGGACATGGGAAATAGAATGCTAAGGATCTATGCAACCCTGGACAACAATAAAGATGAATATCAGTCGCACATGATTGAAGTGGAGGGTATGATTAACAACAAACCATTTACTATTTTAATTGATTTAGGGGCTAGCCATAGTTACATAGATCCTAGAGTGGTGGTAATGTTGCATTTGTTGAGAAGCAAGAATGAAAAGTCTTGGTTAGTGTAGCTGGCTACAAGAACCAAGAGGAAGGTCACTGAGTTGGTTAAGTCATGTCCTGTGGACATTAATGGACTAAGCACACAGGCTGAATTGAATGTTCTTCCTTTAGGTTATTATGAATGTCTAATTGGGATGGACTGGTTGGACTAACACCATGCCATATTGGACTATCATAATAAGGAATTTACTTGCCTGGATGAGGAACAAAATCAGAGAACAATCCAAGGAATTCCCAGAGTTTTTGCTATTAGAGAAATCTCAGCAATGCAGCTAAAGAAGTGCTACAGAGAAGGCTGTCAATTATTTGCAGCACATGTGGAGGAAGCATCTAAGGATGAGATCTAAATGATTGGAGATAATGAAGTACTACAGGAGTTTGAAGATGTATTTCAGGAGATACCCAAACTACCTTCAAAAAGAGATATTGACTTTTTTATAAACTTGATGCCTGGAGCAACTACAGAGTCTCAAGAGCCTTACATAATGAGTATGTCAGCGTTGAAAGACCTACAACTATAGCTTGAAGAGATTCTAAAGAAGGGGTATATATTCCAAAGTGTGTCACCTTGGGGTGCCCCAATCCTGTTCGTGAAGAAGAAGGATGGGACACTGAGATTGTGTATCGATTTCAGAAAATTGAACAAAGTAACTGTAAAGAAAAAATATCCTCTGTCAAGGATAGATGACCTCTTCGATCAGTTGAAGGATGTGAAGATATTTTCAAAGATAGACCTGAGGTCAGGATATCACCAGGTAAGGATAAAGGATGAAGACATCAACAAGACCATCTTTAGAACAAGGTATGGTCATTACGAGTTCACAGTGGTGTCGTTTGGGCTGTCAAACACACCTGTTGTTTTTATGTGCCTGATGAATGGTGTATTTAGGGAATATCTAGACAAGTTTGTCATAGTCTTCCTAGATGAAATTTTGGTGTATTCCAAGTTAGAGGAAGAGCATGCCAAACATATGAGGATGGTTTTGCAGGTGATAAGAGATCACCCACTATATTTGAAGTTGAGCAAGTGCTCGTTTTATCAGGAGAATATCCGTTACTTAGGGAATATTATTTCCAAGTAAGGGATAGTTGTAGATCCTGAGAAGATTGAGGCCATCAGAGAATGGTCAGTGACAAAGAATGTGACAGAAGTCAAATCCTTTATGGGTCTAGCTGGTTATTACAAAAGGTTTATTGTTGGGTTTTTGAGGATAGATCACCCTATCACTTCCTTGCAAAGGAAGGAGAAGACGATTCAGTGGACAAAATATTGTGAGAGAAGCTTCCAGCAATTGAAGCAACTATTAACCAGTTCTCCAATCCTAAGGATCGTAGATCCAAATGAAGATTTCATGGTGTGCACATATGCATGCAAAGAAGGACTGGGAGGATTCCTTAGTCAGAATGGATTCATAATCTGTTATGAATACAGAAAGTTGAAAGAGCACGAAAGGAATTATGCAACTCATGATTCGGAGTTGGAAGCCATAGTACACACTCTAAATAAGTGGATACATTACCTCATGGGAAGGAGGTTCGAACTAAGAACAAACCATAATGGTCTGAAGTACTTGTTTGATCAGCCAAACTTGAATGCTAGATAGAGTAGGTGGTTGGAGTTTCTTTGTGAGTACAGTTTTGATATGAAGCATATCAAAGGGAATGAAAATAAAGTGGATGATGCACTCAGCAGGAGATTGCATGAATTACATGCTACAAGCATTAGCATGTACTGAACTAATATTAAAAGTAGAATTTTGGAGGCTGCAAATATAGATTTTTCGTACAGGGATTTGGTAGCAAAGATATAGCAAGGTAAGATGCCACAGAAAGTGGAGAATTATAAATTGGAAATTGACGGAACACTTATTTACAAGAACATAATTTATATACATGATGTCTAGGACTTGAAACTTATGGTTTTGCATGAAATGCATAATGTGCCTTATGTTGGACACCCTAGATATCATAAAATTATGGCAGCAGTCAACATCCATTAATTTTGGCCAGGTATGAAGAAAGAGATTGCATAATACATTGCCATATGTATGGAGTGCCAGAAGGTTAAAGATGAACACAGGCACCCAGCAGGATTGTTGTAGCCTTTATCCATTCCTGAGTGGAAGTGGGAGGTAGTTACAATGAATTTGATCATAGGATTGCCTAGAATCGGCAAGAAGCATGATTCAATCATGGTGGTAGTGGACAAGCTTAGGAAATTTTCTCATTTCATTCTATTAAAGACTACTCATAAGGCAGTGGATGTTGCTGATATTTTTATGAAGGAAGTGGCACGATTGCACGAATTTCCCAAGACAATTGTGTCTGACAGAGATCCAAAATTTACCTCAAATTTCTGGAAAGGGTTATTCAAGGGGTTTAAAATGAATTTGAACTTCCGTACAACTTATCATCCTGAGTATGATGGGAAGATGGAGTGGGTGAATAGAGTCATATAATACATACTAAGGATGTATGTGATGGACAAACCATCTAAATGGGAAGACTACCTACACTTGGTAGAATTCGCCTACAACAATGGGTATCAAGTATCATTGAAGATGAGCCCATTTGAAGAACTTTATGGCAGAAAGTGAAATAATCCAGTGAGATGGGATAATCCACCTGATAGGGTAGTAGTTGGGCTAGAGTTTCTCAAGGAAATGGAAGAATAGATGCTAAAAATTAAGCATAATTTGAAAGTTGCCCAAGACAGGAAAAAACTTTATGATGATAAAAACAAAACCCACAAAGAGTTTAAGTGGGTGACCATGTTTTTCTGAAAGTAAAATCTAATAGAAGTTCCCTGAAGCTAGGAAACTGTGCCAAGTTGGTAGCCAAATTTTGTGGGCCATTTGAAATCCTAGAAAGGATTGGGCCAGTTGCATATATGCTTGCATTACCCACATCCATGACTGTACATAATTTATTTCATGCCTCATTGCTTAAGAAATATATACTTGATGCTAATCATGTTATCGATTGGAATGTGATTCAGGTGGAGAAAGAAGGTGTCTTGCAAGTGCATCCTATGCGCATACTGGACCGGAAAAGAAAACAACTCTGGAATCAAGACATAGGGCTTGTAAAGGCCCAGTGGACCTGGTACGGTAGTGAGGACGTGACTGTTACACATTATTTTGGTCACTCTGGTGATGTCCCTACAGTTATGTGTTCAAGATCTCATAAGGACCTTTTGCCAGAGAAAAGTGATTGTTGTCCTCTTCTACAAACATAGTTTTAAGATGAGTTCATAGGCTACATGTATTGTAGGGTATGAGAAACCCTGATTCTCGTAGACAACCCTATACTTGGAGTGTGAGATGTTTGCAATCTACTCTATAGGTAGGGTGCGAACCTTCTTCAAAGCTTAAAAGGAAGAAGAAGTTACGAAGGTTCTAGAAGAGGATCTTCTAGAAAATGAGTTGGCATTCGCATGGTTGACATCCTNCTCTTCGTGTGTTTGGCTAGGTTGATTAACATGTTGAAAAATTGTTACATCATAAGAATGGCCTGTGTTATTAAAATATGAGACATAGGGGGTCTTATTTGCATCCACAAGAAGAGAAATAACCCAGAGAATTGATCAACAAAGGGAGACTGAGCTTCATTGAACCAATTTTTAAACATGTTAATCAACAAGAGGGTCGAGTTTGTTGTAGGTACGTCAAACAAGCTTCCCATAACAAGTCTATCTTAGAATCCTGAGGGGAAAGTTACTTTTTGGTTTCTTGGAAACTATATTTATGTATATATGAGTAGTGTTGCAAAAAATGATGGTTTTGTTAGCCAAACTATATGAGATTTAAATTTTGTTGTGCAAAGGAATTGTCCTCTAAACAATCTATAGTGAATATAATGATGTTGGAAAGAAACAAAAATTCCAAATCAATGGCATCCATGATCAGGTTGTATGGAGGTCTAGGATTTGTAGTGTTATTCCTCTTTTGTATCTTCTTGTTGATCATCCAACGCAATATCTGTATCAACATATGGTTCAGAAACATTGTTGAAAGGATTGATGATATCATCAGCGTCATCAATGTCATTTTCAAGCATATATTCATCGATATCATCATTAAGAACTAGCGCATTGTCTCTTATGCCTGGTTCATCTTCTTAGTCTTCTTGATCTGTCGACCCATATTCTTCCTGCTCTAGCTCTACATCCTATTCTTCTTCAATATCATCTTCTTCATCTACAATATACTTTACTGGCCTTCCTCTTGGATAATCCTGACATTCTTCCCCACAAACTTATACTGAAACAAATACCTATTTTTTGTTTGCCGAGAAGACCCAAAAAACCCTTTTTGAAGCATCGTTATTATAGAAAAATTGTCGCAACATCCTTCAAATGCAACATGTTTATAGATTTTATAACGTCACAATTTTGACATTGTAAAAACCTAAGTGATCGTTAGTATTTTGACTATGTCAACATACTAAGGTGGCCATTGGAGGGTGAAAACCTAGTTTCCACAATGTCGCAATTGTGACAACAATCTTCACAAACGTGGCAAGAGAGATGACTATGTCACAAATGTGGTAAGAGAGACAACTAGGTGAAAAATGTGGCAAGAGAGACAAAAACGTGGAAAGAGCGACGTCAACATGGAAAGAACGATGTCAATGTGAAAAGAGAGACGTCAACGTGGAAATACCGACGTTATTGGGTAATATGATTTTTTTTTTTAAATTTCCTCTATTTTTCGACAACATGGACAATTTTGTCCATAACGTTGCAAATAGAACGTCGGATTTTTTACAATATGTACTAGTGATACTATGACAAAAATATGAAAGAGTTCTTTGAACTCAAGCTGGGCAGTATGACCATTGATGAATACAAACAAATGTTTTTGGAATTACTAAAGAATGTTGCGTTCATCAAGGATGAGACTATTAATATTCAAAGGTATCTGAGTGGACTGCCACCTTCCATTGGGGACAATATCTAGTATGATGACCAAAAAACTATGGAAGAAACGATAAGAAGAGTGAAATTATTATATGAGCAACAAAGAGAGAAGACTACTTTCCGAAAGGCTTGGGAAGACAAGAATAAATTCAAGATGGATCAAAGGAAGAAGGGAACTAAGCCACCCTTTTTCAGAAATAGTCCTCCAGGACAACCATCTTTTAGAGAGCCCAAGAAGGTTGAAGCAGGTGGGAAAATTCTAAGACCTCCACCTATGGGATGTTTGGGCTGCAAAGAAAACCATAGGTACACAGATTTCCCTAACATAAATTATAAAGTGAGAGTTTTCCACAATGTACAACAAGTTGAAACAATGGAGGACATGGGAAATAGAATGCTAAGGATCTATGCAACCCTGGACAACAATAAAGATGAATATCAGTCGCACATGATTGAAGTGGAGGGTATGATTAACAACAAACCATTTACTATTTTAATTGATTTAGGGGCTAGCCATAGTTACATAGATCCTAGAGTGGTGGTAATGTTGCATTTGTTGAGAAGCAAGAATGAAAAGTCTTGGTTAGTGTAGCTGGCTACAAGAACCAAGAGGAAGGTCACTGAGTTGGTTAAGTCATGTCCTGTGGACATTAATGGACTAAGCACACAGGCTGAATTGAATGTTCTTCCTTTAGGTTATTATGAATGTCTAATTGGGATGGACTGGTTGGACTAACACCATGCCATATTGGACTATCATAATAAGGAATTTACTTGCCTGGATGAGGAACAAAATCAGAGAACAATCCAAGGAATTCCCAGAGTTTTTGCTATTAGAGAAATCTCAGCAATGCAGCTAAAGAAGTGCTACAGAGAAGGCTGTCAATTATTTGCAGCACATGTGGAGGAAGCATCTAAGGATGAGATCTAAATGATTGGAGATAATGAAGTACTACAGGAGTTTGAAGATGTATTTCAGGAGATACCCAAACTACCTTCAAAAAGAGATATTGACTTTTTTATAAACTTGATGCCTGGAGCAACTACAGAGTCTCAAGAGCCTTACATAATGAGTATGTCAGCGTTGAAAGACCTACAACTATAGCTTGAAGAGATTCTAAAGAAGGGGTATATATTCCAAAGTGTGTCACCTTGGGGTGCCCCAATCCTGTTCGTGAAGAAGAAGGATGGGACACTGAGATTGTGTATCGATTTCAGAAAATTGAACAAAGTAACTGTAAAGAAAAAATATCCTCTGTCAAGGATAGATGACCTCTTCGATCAGTTGAAGGATGTGAAGATATTTTCAAAGATAGACCTGAGGTCAGGATATCACCAGGTAAGGATAAAGGATGAAGACATCAACAAGACCATCTTTAGAACAAGGTATGGTCATTACGAGTTCACAGTGGTGTCGTTTGGGCTGTCAAACACACCTGTTGTTTTTATGTGCCTGATGAATGGTGTATTTAGGGAATATCTAGACAAGTTTGTCATAGTCTTCCTAGATGAAATTTTGGTGTATTCCAAGTTAGAGGAAGAGCATGCCAAACATATGAGGATGGTTTTGCAGGTGATAAGAGATCACCCACTATATTTGAAGTTGAGCAAGTGCTCGTTTTATCAGGAGAATATCCGTTACTTAGGGAATATTATTTCCAAGTAAGGGATAGTTGTAGATCCTGAGAAGATTGAGGCCATCAGAGAATGGTCAGTGACAAAGAATGTGACAGAAGTCAAATCCTTTATGGGTCTAGCTGGTTATTACAAAAGGTTTATTGTTGGGTTTTTGAGGATAGATCACCCTATCACTTCCTTGCAAAGGAAGGAGAAGACGATTCAGTGGACAAAATATTGTGAGAGAAGCTTCCAGCAATTGAAGCAACTATTAACCAGTTCTCCAATCCTAAGGATCGTAGATCCAAATGAAGATTTCATGGTGTGCACATATGCATGCAAAGAAGGACTGGGAGGATTCCTTAGTCAGAATGGATTCATAATCTGTTATGAATACAGAAAGTTGAAAGAGCACGAAAGGAATTATGCAACTCATGATTCGGAGTTGGAAGCCATAGTACACACTCTAAATAAGTGGATACATTACCTCATGGGAAGGAGGTTCGAACTAAGAACAAACCATAATGGTCTGAAGTACTTGTTTGATCAGCCAAACTTGAATGCTAGATAGAGTAGGTGGTTGGAGTTTCTTTGTGAGTACAGTTTTGATATGAAGCATATCAAAGGGAATGAAAATAAAGTGGATGATGCACTCAGCAGGAGATTGCATGAATTACATGCTACAAGCATTAGCATGTACTGAACTAATATTAAAAGTAGAATTTTGGAGGCTGCAAATATAGATTTTTCGTACAGGGATTTGGTAGCAAAGATATAGCAAGGTAAGATGCCACAGAAAGTGGAGAATTATAAATTGGAAATTGACGGAACACTTATTTACAAGAACATAATTTATATACATGATGTCTAGGACTTGAAACTTATGGTTTTGCATGAAATGCATAATGTGCCTTATGTTGGACACCCTAGATATCATAAAATTATGGCAGCAGTCAACATCCATTAATTTTGGCCAGGTATGAAGAAAGAGATTGCATAATACATTGCCATATGTATGGAGTGCCAGAAGGTTAAAGATGAACACAGGCACCCAGCAGGATTGTTGTAGCCTTTATCCATTCCTGAGTGGAAGTGGGAGGTAGTTACAATGAATTTGATCATAGGATTGCCTAGAATCGGCAAGAAGCATGATTCAATCATGGTGGTAGTGGACAAGCTTAGGAAATTTTCTCATTTCATTCTATTAAAGACTACTCATAAGGCAGTGGATGTTGCTGATATTTTTATGAAGGAAGTGGCACGATTGCACGAATTTCCCAAGACAATTGTGTCTGACAGAGATCCAAAATTTACCTCAAATTTCTGGAAAGGGTTATTCAAGGGGTTTAAAATGAATTTGAACTTCCGTACAACTTATCATCCTGAGTATGATGGGAAGATGGAGTGGGTGAATAGAGTCATATAATACATACTAAGGATGTATGTGATGGACAAACCATCTAAATGGGAAGACTACCTACACTTGGTAGAATTTGCCTACAACAATGGATATCAAGTATCATTGAAGATGAGCCCATTTGAAGAACTTTATGGCAGAAAGTGAAATAATCCAGTGAGATGGGATAATCCACCTGATAGGGTAGTAGTTGGGCTAGAGTTTCTTAAGGAAATGGAAGAATAGATGCTAAAAATTAAGCATAATTTGAAAGTTTCCCAAGACAAGAAAAAACTTTATGATGATAAAAACAAAACCCACAAAGAGTTTAAGTGGGTGACCATGTTTTCCTGAAAGTAAAATCTAATAGAAGTTCCCTGAAGCTAGGAAACTGTGCCAAGTTGGTAGCCAAATTTTGTGGGCCATTTGAAATACTAGAAAGGATTGGGCCAGTTGCATATATGCTTGCATTACCCACATCCATGACTGTACATAATGTATTTCATGCCTCATTGCTTAAGAAATATATACTTGATGCTAATCATGTTATCGATTGGAATGTGATTCAAGTGGAGAAAGAAGGTGTCTTGCAAGTGCATCCTATGCGCATACTGGACCGGAAAAGAAAACAACTCTGGAATCAAGACATAGGGCTTGTAAAGGCCCAGTGGACCTGGTACGGTACTGAGGACGTGACTGTTACACATTATTTTGGTCACTCTAGTGATGTCCCTACAGTTATGTGTTCAAGATCTCATAAGGACCTTTTGCCAGAGAAAAGTGATTGTTGTCCTCTTCTACAAACATATTTTTAAGATGAGTTCACAGGCTACATGTATTGTAGGGTACGAGAAACCCTGATTCTCATAGGCAACCCTATACTTGGAGTGTGAGATGTTTTCAATATACTCTATAGGTAGGGTGCGAACCTTCTTCAAAGCTTAAAAGGAAGAAGAAGTTACGAAGGTTCTAGAAGAGGATCTTCTAGAAAATGAGTTGGCATTCGCATGGTTGACATCCTACTGACTTCTCATATTTAGTGGGATCATCCACATCCCTTTAACCATCTCTCCTTCTCCTATATAATGAAAGGTTTCTCAAGGAATAGGTTAAGCAATATTGAATAGAGAATTGATGAAAGAATAGATTCAGAATTGTGTGAGGAATCCCGTTTGAATTGATTCTTGAGGCCTTCATTTGTCCATCAAGCCTTAGTGGATCTTCTTCATGCAATTTTGGAACAAGTGTGTGTGTTAGAACAAAGGAACACCGAAAGGAAGCTTGCAACATCAAGGTGATCTGGTTGTATATTCTACTTTCATTTAACATAATACAGTGGCATGTCCCTTTCCCATAAAATCACTCTTATTTTATTGCATAATTCCTTGATCATTTGCATAGGTTGTCATTGAATATACTTTACTATCTTCACTTTGGTTGGTTTGTGTTGTCTTGGATCTGATCTCGCAAGAGCACCGGAGCGAAGTAGGAACAACAAAGACCTAAGAAAGTGATATATAAGTATGTCACTCATTCCTCCTTTGATAGTAAATTCAATGATAGTTTCTTAGGGAAAGCGTAATGTCCTATCCTATTTTATTCTAGATCCAGGTGGATCTAGGGAGATATGTTAATGTCCACATATATTAATTTATTTGATAATGAAATTGGCAACTCCACTGGGGATACGACTCATTTTGTGGTTTTTTGTTGGCCATTTTCCTTAGCCTACTCTTTTTCATTTCCAACCAATCTCTGAGTTTGTGGAAGATCCATATAGACTCTCTGGACCTAGAAGTTCACATATATTTTTTTTCCTTTTTCAAAAATCTCTTTGATATCAACCAGTCTCGCACTGTACCTTTCTAGAGCCTGCGAAAACCCTTGATTTTCACACCCTACTGTTCAGTCTAGTGTGACTTTATTTTCACCTTTCTAGTGTCTAGACTGTGAAAAATGCCTAATTTTCACATTGCACCTCACTACTAGGCTGCGAACTCATTTGTAAATTTTTGGATTAGGTCTTCTTATCTTTTTTGATGCCCATATTTGTTTGTTTACCTGGGAATAACTTCTGTTTTCCAGTGTTTGACTGTTTGTTAATTCAAATCTCGCGGTTGATTGGTTTTTGGAGATCGAAAAATCTTTTTAATCATTTTTTACTTCTTGACCTTTTATCGACAAGGGTATAATTATCGATTTTGAGATCTGAGTGCTTTTTTGATCAAAAGTCTTTGATTGGATTAAAATTTGGGATTGATTGCATTTTTGGATTGCTTTCTGCCTGGAAAGTTCTTTGTCCATATGCATTTGACAAACTACTTTCTTGTCATTTTTATTTTTATCTATGTTGAAAGTTTGATTTGGGTGCTTGTTGAGTATATCAATTTTCGTTGATTACTTGAGATTTCTTCCTTACATCCCTATTTTGGTTTGTGAAAGAAAAATTAAAGCCTTGTTTTTCTTTAGAATTGTTTAGTGAAAAGAACACTTCTTTTTTCTGAATAACTTGCAGTAAAAGAGAAACTTTGTTTGGGTTGTTTTTATTTTGAAGTAATTTGCTATTTTTTTTTAGCTTCTTTGAAACAAAAATCGTATTTCTTTCTTTGCATTAGATTGGGGGCATCCTTACATTTGAAGTAGCGAAATTGCATGATTTTTGGTCTTAAATTCTTAAAACAATTCCCCCTCATTGCCGGGGGGGGGGCGTGAATCGTGTATTGGTGTATAGTCTATTTGTCTCATTTCTTGAAAATCTTGATATTGGTGAGTTTAGTAATTTTTGGGACATTGTGCATCTGGGAATGATAAATGTTTTCTCCTTCTTGTAGAATAGCTTTCATCAAAATGAAAAGATTGCATCTTCATATTTTTGCATAACTTTCGAGTCGGTCAAAACACCATATTGTTCACACCATTTTCCTATTGAGTAACAACAACCATAAAATAAAGGTCTTATAAAAAATTGATTAGACATTTTTTATACTTTCTAGTAGCAAACCTACATTAGATTAGTTGTAGGGATTTGGAATAGGTGTGAAAGATGAATTTCCAAAGTTGTAAACAAACATAGAATCTTGAGTTAGGGAGTAGTTAAATCCACTTATTACATTTTGTCCTGGGTAGCCCTTCTAACACAAGGGTCAATCACGAGGTCACATTGAGATTGGCAGAGTTAATCACCTTGCTTTGTTGGTCTTGGTGTATATATTGCGCATATTATGGGGTTCATTTGAAGTTATACCCACAATGATGAGTGGAATCCTTTCAAGTTGATTTTGGGCTAGATACCTTTCCCTTGCGCATGGATCAAACTGTCGACTGATTCCCCAAGCATCACTGTAGTGATTGGTAACCTTAGTGGCCTATCTCTTTAGGGTCTTTACACAACGTGATTGTGGAGGGGCAAGTCTTGATGGTACCTCGAATCGACGTTGGCCAAACTCACTTGGACTCCTTGGAGGGTATACCCACGTTTATGTGTGGGAGCTTGCACCAGGGTGTAAGTCTATTAAGAAGGTCATNCTCTCCTTCTCCTATATAATGAAAGGTTTCTCAAGGAAGAGGTTAAGCAATATTGAATAGAGAATTGATGAAAGAATAGATTCAGAATTGTGTGAGGAATCCTGTTTGAATTGATTCTTGAGGCCTTCATTTGTCCATCAAGCCTTAGTGGATCTTCTTCATGCAAGTTTGGAACAAGTGTGTGTGTTAGAACAAAGGACCACCAAAAGGAAGCTTGCAACATCAAGGTGATCTAGTTGTATATTCTACTTTCATTTAACATAATACAGTGGCATGTCCCTTTCCCATAAAATCACTCTTATTTTATTGCATAATTCCTTGATCATTTGCATAGGTTGTCATTGAATATACTTTACTATCTTCACTTTGGTTGGTTTGTGTTGTCTTGGATCTGATCTCACAAGAGCACCGGAGCGAAGTAGGAACAACAAAGACCTAAGAAAGTGATATATAAGTATGTCACTCATTCCTCCTTTGATAGTAAATTCAATGATATTTTCTTAGGGAAAGCGTAATGTCCTATCCTATTTTATTCTAGATCCAGGTGGATCTAGGAAGATATGTTAATGTCCACATATATTAATTTATCTGATAACAAAATTGGCAAATCCACTGGGGATACGACTCATTTTGTGGTTTTTTGTTGGCCATTTTCCTTAGCCTACTCTTTTTCATTTCCAACCAATCTCTGAGTTTGTGGCAGATCCATATAGACTCTATGGACCTAGAAGTTCACATATATTTTTTTTCCTTTTTCAAAAATCTCTTTGATATCAACCAGTCTCGCACTGTACCTTTCTAGAGCCTGCGAAAACCCTTGATTTTCACACCCTACTGTTCAGTCTAGTGTGACTTTATTTTCACCTTTCTAGTGTCTAGACTGTGAAAAATGCCTAATTTTCACATTGCACCTCACTACTAGGCTGCGAACTCATTTGTAAATTTTTGGATTAGGTCTTCTTATCTTTTTTGATGCCCATATTTGTTTGTTTACCTGGGAATAACTTCTGTTTTCCAGTGTTTGACTGTTTGTTAATTCAAATCTCGCGGTTGATTGGTTTTTGGAGATCGAAAAATCTTTTTAATCATTTTTTACTTCTTGACCTTTTATCGACAAGGGTATAATTATCGATTTTGAGATCTGAGTGCTTTTTTGATCAAAAGTCTTTGATTGGATTAAAATTTGGGATTGATTGCATTTTTGGATTGCTTTCTGCCTGGAAAGTTCTTTGTCCATATGCATTTGACAAACTACTTTCTTGTCATTTTTATTTTTATCTATGTTGAAAGTTTGATTTGGGTGCTTGTTGAGTATATCAATTTTCGTTGATTACTTGAGATTTCTTCCTTACATCCCTATTTTGGTTTGTGAAAGAAAAATTAAAGCCTTGTTTTTCTTTAGAATTGTTTAGTGAAAAGAACACTTCTTTTTTCTGAATAACTTGCAGTAAAAGAGAAACTTTGTTTGGGTTGTTTTTATTTTGAAGTAATTTGCTATTTTTTTTTAGCTTCTTTGAAACAAAAATCGTATTTCTTTCTTTGCATTAGATTGGGGGCATCCTTACATTTGAAGTAGCGAAATTGCATGATTTTTGGTCTTAAATTCTTAAAACAATTCCCCCTCATTGCCGGGGGGGGGGCGTGAATCGTGTATTGGTGTATAGTCTATTTGTCTCATTTCTTGAAAATCTTGATATTGGTGAGTTTAGTAATTTTTGGGACATTGTGCATCTGGGAATGATAAATGTTTTCTCCTTCTTGTAGAATAGCTTTCATCAAAATGAAAAGATTGCATCTTCATATTTTTGCATAACTTTCGAGTCGGTCAAAACACCATATTGTTCACACCATTTTCCTATTGAGTAACAACAACCATAAAATAAAGGTCTTATAAAAAATTGATTAGACATTTTTTATACTTTCTAGTAGCAAACCTACATTAGATTAGTTGTAGGGATTTGGAATAGGTGTGAAAGATGAATTTCCAAAGTTGTAAACAAACATAGAATCTTGAGTTAGGGAGTAGTTAAATCCACTTATTACATTTTGTCCTGGGTAGCCCTTCTAACACAAGGGTCAATCACGAGGTCACATTGAGATTGGCAGAGTTAATCACCTTGCTTTGTTGGTCTTGGTGTATATATTGCGCATATTATGGGGTTCATTTGAAGTTATACCCACAATGATGAGTGGAATCCTTTCAAGTTGATTTTGGGCTAGATACCTTTCCCTTGCGCATGGATCAAACTGTCGACTGATTCCCCAAGCATCACTGTAGTGATTGGTAACCTTAGTGGCCTATCTCTTTAGGGTCTTTACACAACGTGATTGTGGAGGGGCAAGTCTTGATGGTACCTCGAATCGACGTTGGCCAAACTCACTTGGACTCCTTGGAGGGTATACCCACGTTTATGTGTGGGAGCTTGCACCAGGGTGTAAGTCTATTAAGAAGGTCATGTCAACGTAACTTTTCCACTTGCTCTATCTCAACCCCTTCTTACATTGTTCCCGCGATGTTGGATTTCATCACCAACTAGTGCGTTCATTGTGAGAAGTTTTTTTTTTCTTGCTTTCTTACTAGATTTTTAGCGTGTGTTGTTTTTTTTACCTAGAGGACTCTAGATTGGATATTTATTTAATGTCCTCAGTTCCCAGAATGACCAATGAAGGAACCCCTGCTTCAGGGGAACCTTTTGTTTTTCCTTATTATGGAAACATTGGTCCTCCTCACATCGCTACTATGAGCCTTCCAGGTCTCACTATTGGATTGCCAATGTGGTTGTTTTCCACTCGGATAATCCCAAATGTAGTAAGTTCTTTGGTCATAAGAACTTCCCCCTAAGAACATCAACCTCATGTTGATCCTTCACCGTCTTCATCAGTAAGATCTACTTCGCCTTCTTCACTTGCAAGGTCTTCTTCCATTTCATCTTCTTCACTGAGTGAAAGCTCTCAAGCTAGTAACTCAGTGAATAAAGATAATAAGAAAAGGAAGAATAAGAAGAAGAAAAATAAGAAAGGATCCAAACTTCCAACCACTTCCAGACATGTTGGAAAACAACCAGTTACTGTTGATCGTGATGGGAGTGTTAATGATGTCAAGATCATCCAAACAAACCGTAAGCCTAAGTACCCTTGCAGGCTTTGTAAGGGTAGTCATCTTCTTAAGTATTTCCCTGGTCTATCCAAGGTTATAGAAGAATGGTCTACACATCCTCGCCAACCCATGTCGTTAGCCTCTGAACAACATGTTGATGACTTCCCATCGACCAGTCACAATATAGTTGGAAAGAAGAAAAGTAGAGCCAAGTTCCCATGTATGTTATGCAAAGGGTGTCATCTAACTCATCTTTTCCCTCATATGGAAGAAGCCTCAAAATTCCTAGAAGACATGACTATTTCACAGCCTCAACTTCCAGCTGCTTATCGGAAGCTTTCTCTCAACCCACCTATAGTTGATGGAATGATCAATCTGGTTCCCCCGTCGGCCAGTCTGGTTGATCAAGTGGTCAATTTGGTCACATCCTTAGTTGAACTAGTAGACCAAGTGGTCGATCCCATCCCATCCTCGGTTGATCCCACTCTCCTGTTAGAGAGTGAAACCCAAGTGGTCGATCCTTTTCCAAGCGTCGATCCCATTCTCCCCTTAGAGAATGCAACCCAAGTGGTTGATCCGATCTCGTCATCGGTCAATCCTACTCTCTCGATCGAAAGTAAACCCGATAATACCCACATTTTTCTCGTTGATATAGACTCTGTTGTGTCGGGGGATATTCCTCCTTCTCCCATGAAACCCCCTCCAAGTAATGAGGCCATCCTTTTTAATTGGGGTGTGCTAACTAGACCTCATCTTCTCTCTCACATTCCTTTCCAAATTACAGTGCACGTTTGTGGTCGAGACGTTCCTCAGATGTTGATAGATGAAGGTGTGTCCATTAGCATTTTGTCCTCTTTTGCTTGGAAAGCTTTGGGTTGTCCTCAGCTTGCCCTGGTTACGCAGAATTTGTTATCTTTTAACAGAAGAACCAATCAACCTTTAGGGACCCTTCCTCAGTTCCCTATAACTTTGGGAGGGAAACTATCTTTATTGATGTTATGGTCGTCCAAGACCCCTTGTGTTTTTCTTTACTCCTTGGGCGAGATTATTTCTATGCCATGAAAGCTATCGTGTCCACTCTTTTTCGTGTGATATATTTCCCACACAATGGAAGAATGGTGACTATTGATCAACTTTCGTTCATCGGTCCTGACTGGATTACCTCCCTAAATGGTTCTTATATGAATACATTATCGCCCCTTCCATATGTCAATTATGTGGTATTGTCTCCCATGAATTCAACTTATGATGACTTGGATCTGGTAGTTGACATGGTTATTTCTTTGATAGGGATATTAGAGCCTAATCTCCTTACCCCTATCGCGGCCCTCGACATGTGTTTCTTCCAGAGTGATTTTCTTCCATCTAGTGAAGATCTCTTGGAATCCATGACCGAGTTTTGTCCCTTGACATGGTGTTCTTCCAGAGCGTTATTTTCTTAGAATCCATGATCAAGAAGAGGTCACGAGCATAGTTTCTCTTCTCTGTGGAAAGCTCGTTAAAAAATGAAATAGAGGTCATGAGAATAGTTTCGCTTCTCTATCGCAGGCTAGTTAAAAAATGAAACAGAGATCACGAGCATAGTTTCTCTTCTTTGTAGCAAGCTCGTTAAAAAATGAAACAGAGGTCATGAGCATAGTTTCTCTTCTCTGTAGCAATCTCGTTAAAAAATGAAACAACAATCTGGGGATTGAACCCAGAGTCCTAAGCATAGTTCTTTTTTTATATCAATATCTTTAAAAAATGAAATAGTCACCTCTCTTGAACCTTATTTTCATCCACTCTTATTCTTTTTCTCCGTATAGTAGAGAAATTGGTGACAACCTCAAAGTCAATGAATGAATTGAATCTTGGAGGGGATGTCTCCAACTTGTGATGATCATTCTAGAGTTAAGTCACTAGCTTTCAAGATGGGGGCATACTCAAACTCAGTCTTTGTTTGTTCTCGCACTCGAAAATACATGAGAACACAATTGAGTATACTTTTGTCATCTTTTCATACTCGTCATGGTAACACGAAAACAACGAAAAATAAGGGAGTGTCCTTTAAGCTCTTTCACACTCCATAAAAATGAAAAAAATTCTGAGCGATCTTGTTCTTTTCACACTCGTAAAAGTATTTGAAGAAAACATTTGATGAGCAATAGTTTATCACTTTTTTGGTCTCGTCGAACTAATTTACAAAAAAGGAACTGGGAGAGTTCTCTTTAAGTGTTTTTCAGACTCTCAAAACATGAAAAACCCCTGAGTTTTCTCTCTTTGGACTCGTTAAACGAACATCAAAAGGCCCTAATGAGACCAAACCACTCCTTCCTAGGGTTCGTTAAATGTACTCCGAGGGACTCATCCAAAGGATGAGCTTACATCAACAAGAATATGTTATCCTCCTCAAGCTTGTGTAAAAANTGGACCTAGAAGTTCACATATATTTTTTTTCCTTTTTCAAAAATCTCTTTGATATCAACCAGTCTCGCACTGTACCTTTCTAGAGCCTGCGAAAACCCTTGATTTTCACACCCTACTGTTCAGTCTAGTGTGACTTTATTTTCACCTTTCTAGTGTCTAGACTGTGAAAAATGCCTAATTTTCACATTGCACCTCACTACTAGGCTGCGAACTCATTTGTAAATTTTTGGATTAGGTCTTCTTATCTTTTTTGATGCCCATATTTGTTTGTTTACCTGGGAATAACTTCTGTTTTCCAGTGTTTGACTGTTTGTTAATTCAAATCTCGCGGTTGATTGGTTTTTGGAGATCGAAAAATCTTTTTAATCATTTTTTACTTCTTGACCTTTTATCGACAAGGGTATAATTATCGATTTTGAGATCTGAGTGCTTTTTTGATCAAAAGTCTTTGATTGGATTAAAATTTGGGATTGATTGCATTTTTGGATTGCTTTCTGCCTGGAAAGTTCTTTGTCCATATGCATTTGACAAACTACTTTCTTGTCATTTTTATTTTTATCTATGTTGAAAGTTTGATTTGGGTGCTTGTTGAGTATATCAATTTTCGTTGATTACTTGAGATTTCTTCCTTACATCCCTATTTTGGTTTGTGAAAGAAAAATTAAAGCCTTGTTTTTCTTTAGAATTGTTTAGTGAAAAGAACACTTCTTTTTTCTGAATAACTTGCAGTAAAAGAGAAACTTTGTTTGGGTTGTTTTTATTTTGAAGTAATTTGCTATTTTTTTTTAGCTTCTTTGAAACAAAAATCGTATTTCTTTCTTTGCATTAGATTGGGGGCATCCTTACATTTGAAGTAGCGAAATTGCATGATTTTTGGTCTTAAATTCTTAAAACAATTCCCCCTCATTGCCGGGGGGGGGGCGTGAATCGTGTATTGGTGTATAGTCTATTTGTCTCATTTCTTGAAAATCTTGATATTGGTGAGTTTAGTAATTTTTGGGACATTGTGCATCTGGGAATGATAAATGTTTTCTCCTTCTTGTAGAATAGCTTTCATCAAAATGAAAAGATTGCATCTTCATATTTTTGCATAACTTTCGAGTCGGTCAAAACACCATATTGTTCACACCATTTTCCTATTGAGTAACAACAACCATAAAATAAAGGTCTTATAAAAAATTGATTAGACATTTTTTATACTTTCTAGTAGCAAACCTACATTAGATTAGTTGTAGGGATTTGGAATAGGTGTGAAAGATGAATTTCCAAAGTTGTAAACAAACATAGAATCTTGAGTTAGGGAGTAGTTAAATCCACTTATTACATTTTGTCCTGGGTAGCCCTTCTAACACAAGGGTCAATCACGAGGTCACATTGAGATTGGCAGAGTTAATCACCTTGCTTTGTTGGTCTTGGTGTATATATTGCGCATATTATGGGGTTCATTTGAAGTTATACCCACAATGATGAGTGGAATCCTTTCAAGTTGATTTTGGGCTAGATACCTTTCCCTTGCGCATGGATCAAACTGTCGACTGATTCCCCAAGCATCACTGTAGTGATTGGTAACCTTAGTGGCCTATCTCTTTAGGGTCTTTACACAACGTGATTGTGGAGGGGCAAGTCTTGATGGTACCTCGAATCGACGTTGGCCAAACTCACTTGGACTCCTTGGAGGGTATACCCACGTTTATGTGTGGGAGCTTGCACCAGGGTGTAAGTCTATTAAGAAGGTCATCAACGTAACTTTTCCACTTGCTCTATCTCAACCCCTTCTTACATTGTTCCCGCGATGTTGGATTTCATCACCAACTAGTGCGTTCATTGTGAGAAGTTTTTTTTTTCTTTCTTTCTTACTAGATTTTTAGCGTGTGTTGTTTTTTTTCCCTAGAGGACTCTAGATTGGATATTTATTTAATGTCCTCAGTTCCCAGAATGACCAATGAAGGAACCCCTGCTTCAGGGGAACCTTTTGTTTTTCCTTCTTATGGAAACATTGGTCCTCCTCACATCACTACTATGAGCCTTCCAGGTCTCACTATTGGATTGCCAATGTGGTTGTTTTCCACTCGGATAATCCCAAATGTAGTAAGTGCTTTGGTCATAAGCACTTCCCCCTAAGAACATCAACCTCATGTTGATCCTTCACCGTATTCATCAGTAAGATCTACTTCACCTTCTTCACTTGCAAGGTCTTCTTCCATTTCATCTTCTTCACTGAGTGAAAGATCTCAAGCTAGTAACTCAGTGAATAAAGAGAATAAGAAAAGGAAGAATAAGAAGAAGAAAAATAAGAAAGGATCCAAACTTCCAACCACTTCCGGACATGTTGGAAAACAACCAGTTACTGTTGATCGTGATGGGAGTGTTAATGATGTCAAGATCATCCAAACAACCCGTAAGCCTAAGTACCCTTGCAGGCTTTGTAAGGGTATTCATCTTCTTAAGTATTTCCCTGGTCTATCCAAGGTTATAGAAGAATGGTCTACACATCCTCGCCAACCCATGTCGTTAGCCTCTGAACAACATGTTGATGACTTCCCATCGACTAGTCACAATATAGTTGGAAAGAAGAAAAGTAGAGCCAAGTTCCCATGTATGTTATGCAAAGGGTGTCATCTAACTCATCTTTGCCCTCATATGGAAGAAGCCTCAAAATTCCTAGAAGACATGACTATTTCATAGCCTCAACTTCCAGCTGCTTATCGGAAGCTTTCTCTCAACCCACCTATAGTTGATGGAATGATCAATCTGGTTCCTCCGTCGGTCAGTCTGGTTGATCAAGTGGTCAATTTGGTCACATCCTTAGTTGAACTAGTAGACCAAGTGGTCGATCCCATCCCATCCTCGGTTGATCCCACTCTCCTGTTAGAGAGTGAAACCCAAGTGGTCGATCCTTTTCCAAGCGTCGATCCCATTCTCCCCTTAGAGAATGCAACCCAAGTGGTTGATCCGATCTCGTCATCGGTCAATCCTACTCTCTCGATCGAAAGTAAACCCGATAATACCCACATTTTTCTCGTTGATATAGACTCTGTTGTGTCGGGGGATATTCCTCCTTCTCCCATGAAACCCCCTCCAAGTAATGAGGCCATCCTTTTTAATTGGGGTGTGCTAACTAGACCTCATCTTCTCTCTCACATTCCTTTCCAAATTACAGTGCACGTTTGTGGTCGAGACGTTCCTCAGATGTTGATAGATGAAGGTGTGTCCATTAGCATTTTGTCCTCTTTTGCTTGGAAAGCTTTGGGTTGTCCTCAGCTTGCCCTGGTTACGCAGAATTTGTTATCTTTTAACAGAAGAACCAATCAACCTTTAGGGACCCTTCCTCAGTTCCCTATAACTTTGGGAGGGAAACTATCTTTATTGATGTTATGGTCGTCCAAGACCCCTTGTGTTTTTCTTTACTCCTTGGGCGAGATTATTTCTATGCCATGAAAGCTATCGTGTCCACTCTTTTTCGTGTGATATATTTCCCACACAATGGAAGAATGGTGACTATTGATCAACTTTCGTTCATCGGTCCTGACTGGATTACCTCCCTAAATGGTTCTTATATGAATACATTATCGCCCCTTCCATATGTCAATTATGTGGTATTGTCTCCCATGAATTCAACTTATGATGACTTGGATCTGGTAGTTGACATGGTTATTTCTTTGATAGGGATATTAGAGCCTAATCTCCTTACCCCTATCGCGGCCCTCGACATGTGTTTCTTCCAGAGTGATTTTCTTCCATCTAGTGAAGATCTCTTGGAATCCATGACCGAGTTTTGTCCCTTGACATGGTGTTCTTCCAGAGCGTTATTTTCTTAGAATCCATGATCAAGAAGAGGTCACGAGCATAGTTTCTCTTCTCTGTGGAAAGCTCGTTAAAAAATGAAATAGAGGTCATGAGAATAGTTTCGCTTCTCTATCGCAGGCTAGTTAAAAAATGAAACAGAGATCACGAGCATAGTTTCTCTTCTTTGTAGCAAGCTCGTTAAAAAATGAAACAGAGGTCATGAGCATAGTTTCTCTTCTCTGTAGCAATCTCGTTAAAAAATGAAACAACAATCTGGGGATTGAACCCAGAGTCCTAAGCATAGTTCTTTTTTTATATCAATATCTTTAAAAAATGAAATAGTCACCTCTCTTGAACCTTATTTTCATCCACTCTTATTCTTTTTCTCCGTATAGTAGAGAAATTGGTGACAACCTCAAAGTCAATGAATGAATTGAATCTTGGAGGGGATGTCTCCAACTTGTGATGATCATTCTAGAGTTAAGTCACTAGCTTTCAAGATGGGGGCATACTCAAACTCAGTCTTTGTTTGTTCTCGCACTCGAAAATACATGAGAACACAATTGAGTATACTTTTGTCATCTTTTCATACTCGTCATGGTAACACGAAAACAACGAAAAATAAGGGAGTGTCCTTTAAGCTCTTTCACACTCCATAAAAATGAAAAAAATTCTGAGCGATCTTGTTCTTTTCACACTCGTAAAAGTATTTGAAGAAAACATTTGATGAGCAATAGTTTATCACTTTTTTGGTCTCGTCGAACTAATTTACAAAAAAGGAACTGGGAGAGTTCTCTTTAAGTGTTTTTCAGACTCTCAAAACATGAAAAACCCCTGAGTTTTCTCTCTTTGGACTCGTTAAACGAACATCAAAAGGCCCTAATGAGACCAAACCACTCCTTCCTAGGGTTCGTTAAATGTACTCCGAGGGACTCATCCAAAGGATGAGCTTACATCAACAAGAATATGTTATCCTCCTCAAGCTTGTGTAAAAATAAAGAGGTACTCGCCAGAAATGGTGGGGGAAATTTTAGGAAAGGGATATGCCTTCATGTTTGTATTAGTGGTAGTAAGAGTCATTGTTGAACATGACACCCCCCTGTTCGTCATTTGAATCCGGGTTGGGAAATCCATTTGTCTCTCGTCTGACTTACTACAAGGTCATATCTTGGGTCATCTTTGAGTCAATGATGCCAAGACCATTGTCGTGTCATTCATATGTTCAAGAGAAGTCCAAACAAGCCCTCCATTGAGTCAACCATCTGCAGTTGTCCATTCTTACCATGTCGGCCTTCCTTGTGTCTGTTTCAAATCATATTGATACTTTGACTTACCCTCAAAATCTATTACTTATTTCATGTCATTGACGGGGGATACATCAAGGCCCTCTTGTGAGGAGTCTTTTTTCGTCGACTCCAACTCATTATCAGGGAATAAGACCTAGAAATCATTTAGTACCTTATAACCTGAATGCCTTAATGGTAGGTCTCTTTGCTTTTGACAGTGGATTCACATCATTGATCCCTGATTGAGAGATTCCACCGAGTGTTTGACTTCAACTCATTTATTCACATTCGTTTGGATTGTACTTAGGTACCTTGGGAATCATTGACATCAATGGTGATTTCCCTCACACTTGTTAACAGTTTTAATCAATGACCGACAATCAAGTGGTTTATACCATGTTCGACTTCGACACATGTAATCACATGGCTAGATTCGTACTTTTTAGACGATGGGATTGAAGACCCTGGGTCTCACCTTTTTGGTCCAGGTTGTGCTGGAGTATTTATGATTTGTATTGACACATAGATCCACTTTGTATGTCACATGGCTATGTCCTAATCTGAGTCTTCTAACACATAAATCTATAGTGTATTCCTGGTGGCTATGTAGCATTTTGATGACATGGATCCACGGTGTATGATTGGTTTCCATGGCCTGCATTTATGATTTCATTCATTTGTGGTCTGAGCATGGGAATTCCTACCTCAAAATTGGTATTATATTCTGCAGATGCTTGATTGTTTGCAAGTTTCCGATTAGGTGAGATCTTTGTTTCTGACACACACACATATTTTACAAAGTATTTCGGCTGTCATGAGTTCCAACCTCATACTTTAGGGCACATTCTGTTACACATTATTTTGGTCACTCTGGTGATGTCTCTACAGTTATGTGTTCAGGCTCTCATAAGGACCTTTTGCTTGAGAAAAGTGATTGTTGTCTTCTTCTACAAAACATATTTTTAAGATGAGTTTGCAGGCTACATGTATTGTAGGGTGTGAGAAACCCTAATTCTCATAGGAAACCCTATACTTAGAGTGTGAGATGTTCGCAGTCTTCTCTATAGGTAGGGTGCGAACCTACTTCAAAGCTCAAAAGGAAGAGGAAGTTACGAAGTTTCTAGAAGTGGATCTTCTAGAAAATGAGTTGGCATTCGCATGGTTGGCATCCTACTAACTTCTAAGATTTAATGGGATCATCCTCATCCCTTTAACCATCTCTCCTTCTCCTATATAATGAAAGGTTTCTCAAGGAAGAGGTTAAGTAAGATTGAATAGAGAATTGATGAAAGAATAGGTTTAGAATTGTGTGAGGAATCCTATTTGAATTGGTACTTGAGGCCTCCATTTGTCCATCAAGCCATAGTGGATCTTCTTCATGCAAGTTTGGAGTAAGTGTGTGTGTTGGAACAAAGGACCACCGAAAGGAAGGTTGCAACATCAAGGAAATCTGGTTGTATCTTCTACTTTCATATAATATAATATAGTGGCATGTCCCTTTCCCATAAAATCACTCTTATTTTATTGCATAATTCCTTGATCATATGAATAGGTTGTCATTGAATATACTTTACTNTAATGAGACCAAACCACTCCTTCCTAGGGTTCGTTAAATGTACTCCGAGGGACTCATCCAAAGGATGAGCTTACATCAACAAGAATATGTTATCCTCCTCAAGCTTGTGTAAAAACAAAGAGGTACTCACCAGAAATGGTGGGGGAAATTTTAGGAAAGGGATATGCCTTCATGTTTGTATTAGTGGTAGAAAGAGTCATTGTTGAACATGACACCCCCCTGTTCATCATTTGAATCCGGGTTGGGAAATCCATTTGTCTCTCGTCTGACTTACTACAAGGTCATATCTTGGGTCGTCTTTGAGTCAATGCTGCCAAGACCATTGTCGTGTCATTCATATGTTCAAGAGAAGTCCAAACAAGCCCTCCATTGAGTCAACCATCTGCATTTGTTCATTCTTACCATGTCGGCCTTCCTTGTGTCTGTTTCAAATCATATTGATACTTTGACTTACCCTCAAAATCTATTACTTATTTCATGTCATTAACGGGGGATACATCAAGGCCCTCCTGTGAGGAGTCTTTTTTTGTCGACTCCAACTCATTATCAAGGAATAAGACTTAGAAATCATTTAGTACCTTATAACCTGAATTCCTTAATGGCAGGTCTCTTTTCTTTCGACAGTGGATTCACATCATTGATCCCCGATCGAGAGATTCCGCCGAGTGTTTGACTTCAACTCATTTATTCACATTCGTTTGGATTGTACTTAGGTACCTTGGGAATCATTGACATCAATGGTGATTTCCCTCACACTTGTTAACGGTTTTCATCAATGACCGACAATCAAGTGGTTTATACCATGTTCGACTTCGACACATGTAATCACATGGCTAGATTCGTACTTTTTAGACGATGGGATTGAAGACCCTGGTTCTCACCTTTTTGGTCCAGGTTGTGTTGGAGTATTTATGATTTGTATTGACACATAGATCCACTTTGTATGTCGCATGGCTATGTCCTAATCTGAGTCTTCTAACACATAAATCTATAATGTATTCCTGGTGGCTATGTAGCATTTTGATGACATGGATCCACGGTGTATGATTGGTTTCCATGGCCTACATTTATGATTTTATTCATTTGTGGTCTGAGCATGGGAATTCCTACCTAAAAATTGGTATTATATTCTGCAGATGCTTGATTGTTTGCAAGTTTCCGATTAGGTGAGATCTTTGTTTCTGACACACACACGTATTTTACAAAGTATTTCAGCTGTCACGAGTTCCGGCCTCATACTTTAGGGCGCATTCTGTTACACATTATTTTGGTCACTCTGGTGATGTCTCTATAGTTATGTGTTCAGGCTCTCATAAGGACCTTTTGCTTGAGAAAATTGATTGTTGTCTTCTTCTACAAAACATATTTTTAAGATGAGTTTGCAGGCTACATGTATTGTAGGGTGTGAGAAACCCTAATTCTCATAGGAAACCCTATACTTAGAGTGTGAGATGTTCGCAGTCTTCTCTATAGGTAGGGTGCGAACCTACTTCAAAGCTCAAAAGGAAGAGGAAGTTACGAAGTTTCTAGAAGTGGATCTTCTAGAAAATGAGTTGGCATTCGCATGGTTGGCATCCTACTAACTTCTAAGATTTAATGGGATCATCCTCATCCCTTTAACCATCTCTCCTTCTCCTATATAATGAAAGGTTTCTCAAGGAAGAGGTTAAGTAAGATTGAATAGAGAATTGATGAAAGAATAGGTTTAGAATTGTGTGAGGAATCCTATTTGAATTGGTACTTGAGGCCTCCATTTGTCCATCAAGCCATAGTGGATCTTCTTCATGCAAGTTTGGAGTAAGTGTGTGTGTTGGAACAAAGGACCACCGAAAGGAAGGTTGCAACATCAAGGAAATCTGGTTGTATCTTCTACTTTCATATAATATAATATAGTGGCATGTCCCTTTCCCATAAAATCACTCTTATTTTATTGCATAATTCCTTGATCATATGAATAGGTTGTCATTGAATATACTTTACTATCTCGTGGTTTGATTGTTTGTTGATTTCAAATCTAACAGTTGATTTATCCGATAACAATGACATGGGAGCATGAGGATGCTATGTGGGCAAAATACCCACATCTTTTTGAAGATTTTGAAAAGCTTGTTGATGTTGTTTAAAGAGTTTCATTGAGGAGAGTGAAAAATTAAGGGGAGGGGATTGGAATATCCCCTGGTAGTGCCCCAGTTAAATTATGAATTGTAATCATGTTTTGTAGGCTAGTGAGCCGAGTATTGATAAACTAGTGGGATTATGTGTTTATTAGGCCGGAGAGCCTAAGTGTTAAGGCCAAGAGCCTGATTTTGTATATGTAATTATGAATATTGTTAATATAATATATAAACATCGTTGTGTTCTGACCAACGACGAAGAAAGAGTGATGGGGGACTAAGCTTCCATAGTATGGGAAAGGGAGAGGGGGCTGAAAGGTAGGGAGAGGGGCTAATCTTGAGGGCTTAAGTCCTTAGGAATAATAATTTATTATTATTCCAAAGTGGTGTCAAAGGTATGTTTTTATCCTAAGTGATGGGAGAGGCAACGCATGCAGCCCCAATGTGTGCAAAAGGGAACACATACTTGATGGAGTGCATGTAGCTTCATGGGTGACATGTTGTGGCCCAGGCACATGCAATTTAACCCAAGAATTGAGTTAGGATGGGGGTTCATCCTCCATTCTGTTGTCGGTTGTATGAATTGTGGGAGTCCGTGAATGACCTCTACTTAATTTTCCTGTCATGAAATCTTGAAAACTAGAACCAGAAGTTGACTGATGTATTCCTGTGAATTTTGTGGCCTCTATATTCATCCTTTGAAATGTTCACGCATGCAGTTGAGATTTCAAATATGTCATCTGAGTCATTCTGTGAACCTTCCATACTCTTCCTGAGTTCACTAGAATCTTTCCCAAGAACTATTTTGTCTCTACACTGGACCTCTACATAGCCACGCACCTCTGAAGCTGAACCACGTCTTCTGTGAAACTTGAGAAATTGTCTATGCCATGTGTGTTATAAATTTGGGCTTTTGTGGCCACGTAATCCCTTGGCTGAGTGTGATTGGCTACCTTCATTCGTTCCTTGTTGAGACTTGTTGTCCTCCTTATGTTGGAACGGAGTTGAAGAAGCAAGCTATCAGGCCTGTGTGCAACACTCTCTCCAGGTGAGAGAGGTGGTTGTGGTTGAAGAAGCAGGTTGTCAGGCCTATGAGAGATGCTCTCTAGGTGAGAGAGTGTGCAGAGGAAGTGAGAGCTCTTGAAAGGAGTCCTGTAGCTTCCAGAGAGCTTGGAGAATTTTGGTTCGGTCTGTTGCTAAAGCCCAAGGAAAGGGAGGTTTAGCAGTTGAAGGATTGTCTTGGTGACAGTGAAGGTGTATACTCTCGGGGTGGGATAGGCATGTGGGGAATGAGAGTCTATGAGCAGTGGGAATAAGTGGATCTTGGGAGAGAATCCTTCATCATAAACTATGTGTCTTCCGTTGACCTTTCCTAGCCTAGGATTCCCTTGCCCAATGGAGCTTAGTCCTAGCTTGGGGGTGACCTACTGCTAACAGTGATGAAAAGTGTGGTCTAAGGCTAGGAGGTTTGTGGAAGTTCTGCATGTAGTTGGTGGTGTATTACAGTTTCAAAGTTAAGTATCATTATGTGTTTTAATTATGTACTTACTTAAAATGCATGTTTTGTGGTACTTGTAATATTATCATGTATTTTGTTGCAATGATATTTATTGTTAATTCCATTAATTCTGTATGTTAGTAGTAATTATATGTTTACTCTGTTAAGTCATTTAAATTCATTTAAATGCATACTATATAAGTGTTATTCTGCACAGTATCATTGACCGACAGTGGGGTTGATGGTCGGGGACATTACAGCCATGAACAATTTTTTGGTTTATTTTCACATGGATCTACAGTGTAATTCAAATTGGCATCCATGTGTGCAAAATTAGTACAGATTGTAATACTCTCATGAGCAGCTAGTTTTTCCAATTGATTCTCCATTACTCCACTTCTGAGTATTATAATGTATTTCAACCATCACAGATACTCCTTTGACCTCACACATTAGGGGGCATTTGTTATATCAATATTTTCCTCACCCTATGCAAAGTTGCTCAGAAGGCCTTTTTCCATATCGCTATGCAGACTTGAAGTCCCTTTTTGCAAATCCCAGAGCTAAAAACAATATTTTTCCACATATACATGCCCTGACTATTATACATGTGTATATGCAGGTTTCACCACTACATCTCATGTACATTGGGTTTTGTGCCAAAAATAAAAAAAATGGTGTCAGGTTTCCATGTCATGTCACGGGATCCATGATCCTTGAACTTCCATATATCGGAAAAATTCCAACTCGACCCTTCAATTCCATTTGAAGGCTATAAAACATGCCATATCCAAGCTATGGAAAAGAGGAGAGGATTTAAAATTTGAGAGAAAAGTTACTATGGAGAAATTATTCACTTCATATTGAGTCTGCATCCCTTTGTCCTTTTAAGTTTGAACACATTGTTCAGCCCCCAAGCTCTTTCCTACTTGATTGAGAGCCTCATTGTCTCTCTTATATGAGCTTGCCTTTGGTGGAGTATTAAAGTGGTGGAGGCTTAGTTGGAAGGGACTTAGTTTCTCGATTCTGAATCATGCCGACACAGAAGTTTGTAATTCATTCACTTCTGTTGATTACATTTTAATAGAAATACTCTTTTCTTGTCCAACTAATATCTTGAAAATATTTGAATTGTTATTCCATGGGTGTATTTGTTATAAATGTTGATGGATTGTGCTATTGAATGTGATAAATTTACATATTATCACCATATGCTTTTCTTTATTGGTTGTTGAGGACAGGTTGCAGGTGCATTTCTTTGAGTCAGTTGCTCAACGGTGGACTTCATTGAATGTTTAGACGATGTAGGATCTTTATCTTATCTCGTTAGCATATTTTATTATATAGCATATCTGATATTAGAGTTGATTTCTGCAGTCGTTTATGTCTATTTTGGTTTACCCCTAGCCATAGAGAGGTTTTCCTCATAACAATGGGATTCTCCAACCTCGACCTGAGAGGCCTCCTTTCCATCCACATCAAAAATTTTATGGTAGCTTTGTTCCCCCTCATGTTTCTATGTAGCCAGAACCATCTGTCAATGATGGTTGGCAAGAGTTTGTTCATCATCCTGTATCTCATCACCATGGCTGTCCTACTGTGTCATTTAAATTACCCACTCCTCCACCGCCAAAAAATCCAAATTCCCAACTTGATCATGTTGTCTCTCCCATATAGTCTTCTCATGCAGGTAAGAGGCTAAAAGATGATGTTCCCAAGCCAAATCTAGATAAAGAGAAATGAGTGACCACTCCCTCCAAGTCACCCAAAGATTCCTCTGAATATGTGTCCTTGCGTCTTTGTCTCAAAGACAATTGCTCCCATGTCATCACCAAGATCCATCCTCAAGGTTCCAATCAGCCTAAGACTGCAACTGAAAGACAAAAAGAGGGAAGTAGTGAAAAGAGGCCAAATGGCTCTCTCAACATATATGGTTTTTAATGTTGATTAATGTTATTTTCTATTGAGGACATGTTTTTAATTTTGACAATATTTTGGACAACAAATATATATTTAGACAGTGTGTTGGAAAACATGGATACAATGCCATTTTTGGATATAGTCATGTTAATTTTGTTGATATTAAAATATTTGATCATTAATTTGAGAATGGGAGTTACAAGGAGGATGTTTGAATCAATTTTTTGCAGTTTTATACTTCATGTTTTGATGATTATTAAAAGAAATTGAAAATTGGAGTCACAAGGGGTCCCACCTATTTAGTTATTATTTAATTAGACCCTTAATTATATATATTATTATTTATTTGTCTCAACTAAATAGTTAAGGGAATTAAGCTTAACTAAAGAATGGTAGTTGAACTACCATAACTTATTGAGAAAGAATAAAATCTCAATCAAATGAAGAGACAAAGGCAAGAGATAATAGAGGGATAACTTTAGACATAAGGTTTGATCTATAGTTGTGAGATAATTTCATTTTTCATTAATTCTGAGTTTAATAGAAGGCTTAACCATCTTGATGACAGCAGGGTCTTATTGAAGGCAACAAGATTCAAAACTCAATCATGTATTTCAGAATCTTTTTTTTAAAGGTGTATGATTTATCTTTGGCAGTCTACGTGTTCTTGTCTATTTATGAATTAAATTTCATCACTGATAAAGAATATTTTGCAGAGTCAAGTGACAAAATTTTGTGGAAAGTTGATCCATATCTTTAGCTTCAATTTTCTTTTGTTGTTAGAGCCTTTTTGTATGGTTCCCATCGAAGGCTTCTAAATATTACTTTGATCCCTACCCTCATAGGGGTTTGTAAATAGAATTCATCTTTGTATCTCAAAATGAAATCAATATAAAAACCAGACTTTTGATTTCAGTCTCACATATGTATTTTAATGATTTGGTTCATATTATTCTTTTATGTCCATGTACATACTCACATAATTTATGCTTAGTTTATTTCTTTGCACAATTACATATAATATATAAAAAACCATCCTTGGTCCATTGTACTTAATACCTTTTCATTAAGTGATTGTTTCTTTTATTTTAAGGCTATAAACACCGAGTAACATTCCCAAATATCTTGCCTTAGCCCAACAAGATCTGAAAATGCTTGAGTAAGGTTCTTCATACCTTTTCCTCAACACACTTCTTGTGAGACATTGATTGCACATATACACGTATCCAACAACAATTTTTGGGAGACATGGATCCATGTTTGAAAACAAGTCTACACTGATGGAAGATAAGATCATATCATTGGAAGCCTCAATCAAAGACATCAATGGAAAACTAGATTTCTTATCACTCACTCTCGATAAGAGTTTGGAGAATCTCCCGTAATGGGAAGGGAAGGTGGGGACTCAAATTGATCCTTCTATTGAGGATCCCTTAGAATATCAGGTGTGTTGGGTTCGTGTTTTGAATATTTTGTTTCAATGGCCAAATCATTTTTTTGCATGCGACATTATATATGCTATGCTCTCATTTAGCCTTTTTGAAGGTATTATCAAATCTTTGTATATCAATTCACCATGGAATCGCACAAGGTATGTATAATTATCGTTTTGAAATGATTTTACAATCAATTCATCCTAGTTTAATGTTTATGAAGATATAACGTTCTGGTTTTCTTGTAATAGGGAGGAATTGGAATCTGATCCTCCATCTAGTACCTCGTCTAACACTCCATTCAACACTTGATCCGACACTCCATCCGACACTTGGAGCACATAGGAGCTGGGAGTTAGCACATTGGCGACCTTTGATGGATAAATCAGGGATATTATTTTTATGACCCCTTGTGCCCTCCAACTATAGAGCTTGACACACCTCAGATTGGGCATTTTTAGCGACCATTGAGTGGCACACAAAGACTGTTAAGGAAGATGCTTCTATTGAAGAAAATTTAATGAATTTATTGTTTTTAGAGAGGATCAACCCTTCCAGTGGTCGACCTCTCAAGCTCTATAATTAGCTATAAATACCATTGACTGTGTCACAAAGAGGGGATGAATTTTATTATTCTACACAGACATTATCACCACTTTTGTTGTATACTCTATTTTTTTTATCAATGCCAGTACTGCGTTAGCTTAGTGACTACAATTTCCTGTTGAAGAGTTGCCACAACCTTCTGGGGGGGCCAACAATGGTCTGGGTGATTTTTTATACTAGTATATATTTTCATTTACGTAGTTTCCTTTCATACTTCTTAGATTTCAAATTTCTTATTTACTCTATATATTTATGAATTTCAAATTCTATGTTGAGTGAATCTTTTAATTGCAGATCACTTGTCTAATTCGCCTCCCTATATATGTTCTCTTATTTTGAAGCTCATTTTCGGAATTGTGTGGGTATCACAAAGCATGTCTGTACATCCATGTTCATTTGTTTATATTTTGATTTCTAACATTTTGATTGTAGGCTGTAATTTACTTGCTTAGGAGTTGTTTACTTATGTTGTCATGTATTTTTCTCTTTGTTTTGTAAAGTTGTAAATCCCTTTGCAAAGTATCTATTTAGACATAGTTCATTTATTAAATTGTAATTTCAAATACACTTTGTAGGTATTCATAACTTGTTAACCATGTTTTTAGCATCAACATGATAAGATAGAAGTGGATTTTGAGTTATGATTTGCAATAACATCCTAGTTATAATTCTGAGTTATGATTTTCCATGATACCCTAGTTGTAATTTCAAGTTTTGATTTTCAATGTTATCCTAGTTATGAATTTGAATCATGATTTCTAATTAGTATTAGTTAGTTTTGGCATGTTTTCAGACAGAAGAAGAGTATGCGTGTTTTTCATTGATGGAGAAGATCATCACAATCAGTAGCACAACGATAATGGCATGACAATGGAAAGATTAACAGTGAAGAGCAACAGTGATCGTTGGATCCCATTTAGAATTCTTGATGACCGTCAGATCTGAATTCAGATAGGAGGAGCGCATAGTAGAAGCAAATAGATCTCAAGTGTCAGATCTGAGCTCGAAGACCGACTGTCGTTGGATCCATAAGAAGGAGCATGGTCATTACATGCAAGATGAAGTGGGCCTACAAAATCCCGAAAGTAGGAGGACCGTCCATCTTCAAGAAGGACACATGGCAAGCGACTAGAATTTCACTGACCTGCACATTGGAGGAGTCAAGAGAACATGGTGTGGGAACTTGTGATATGTGAAATTATGACAATTGATCTGGACCTTTGGATTGAGGTATGTTGTGGAATGTTGGATGCAGAGAGAACATGGTGAGAAATTGGTATTTCCCTGACTGGAAAGTCAAATAAAGGAGGTGCTCTATCCTATGAAATTGTGAAATGCGAAACCATGACTTAATCTAAGTCGTTGATCAAAGGGAGATCGTGGACCGTTGATTAGGCATGACGAAGGCTAGTGAAGTTGTGAAATTGCGATAAGATCTTGACCATTGATCCAAGAGGGACATGTGGCGAGGGATTAACATCTTGCTAAATGGAAAGTCAAAGGAAATAAATGAGCTAAACTTGCAACTTGCGATATGTGAAATCGCGACAAGGTCTAGCACGTGGTCATAGACACGGTCACATCATTGAAGGCTTAAGGGAAGGAGATAATTGCTAAGATCCATTTTGGGAATCACAACTTGGAGTGTCGAGACCCTTCATCATAGGAATCCCAAAACACGACATCGTGATGAGATCTGGACCATCGGATCATTGGATATCTTGACCGTTGATCAGGCTCGATGAAGTTCATAAGTTTGCGAAATGCGAAACACCTTTTGGTGTAGGATGTGGTCACTGTCGATGGTCATATGAGAGGGAAGAGCTAGCATGAATCTAAGCTCCATTTTGAGGATCACAACTTGGATCATTAAGACCCTTCGACATAGGATTGCCAAAATGCGAAATGCGAAATGCATCTTGATTAGGTCCATGAGCACAACCAGTGGGCATATGGGATGAACGCAAGACCCTTTGGATTGAATCCAACGGTGTTGGTTATTTGAGCATCTAATCGAAGGGATACTGTTGATGTTTATGATTAATTGTTCAGTTATGATTCAGTTAGCATAACTGAATCATGGTTCTTGGATGGTTGGCAATTGCATGGCTGAAGCATTGTTGGCCTAGGTATTTGAGGTGTAACTGAAGTTGTGTGAAGTGCATAAATGAAAGACGGAGTGACTGTGAATTGTTGGTTGTTCTGAATGAAAAATGAGTTGAACTGTAAGAAAGGGAAAATTACAGTATATGCAGTGTGAGATNTGATTGTTGTCTTCTTCTACAAAACATATTTTTAAGATGAGTTTGCAGGCTACATGTATTGTAGGGTGTGAGAAACCCTAATTCTCATAGGAAACCCTATACTTAGAGTGTGAGATGTTCGCAGTCTTCTCTATAGGTAGGGTGCGAACCTACTTCAAAGCTCAAAAGGAAGAGGAAGTTACGAAGTTTCTAGAAGTGGATCTTCTAGAAAATGAGTTGGCATTCGCATGGTTGGCATCCTACTAACTTCTAAGATTTAATGGGATCATCCTCATCCCTTTAACCATCTCTCCTTCTCCTATATAATGAAAGGTTTCTCAAGGAAGAGGTTAAGTAAGATTGAATAGAGAATTGATGAAAGAATAGGTTTAGAATTGTGTGAGGAATCCTATTTGAATTGGTACTTGAGGCCTCCATTTGTCCATCAAGCCATAGTGGATCTTCTTCATGCAAGTTTGGAGTAAGTGTGTGTGTTGGAACAAAGGACCACCGAAAGGAAGGTTGCAACATCAAGGAAATCTGGTTGTATCTTCTACTTTCATATAATATAATATAGTGGCATGTCCCTTTCCCATAAAATCACTCTTATTTTATTGCATAATTCCTTGATCATATGAATAGGTTGTCATTGAATATACTTTACTGTCTCGTGGTTTGATTGTTTGTTGATTTCAAATCTAACGGTTTATTTATCCGATAACAACAACATGGGAGCATGAGGATGTTATGTGGGCAAAATACCCACATCTTTTTGAAGATTTTGAAAAGCTTGTTGATGTTGTGTAAAGAGTTTCATTGAGGAGAGTGAAAAATTAAGGGGAGGGGATTGGAATATCCCCTGGTAGTACCCCAGTTAAATTATGAATTGTAATAATGTTTTGTAGGATAGTGAGCCAAGTATTGATAAACTAGTGGGATTATGTGTTTATTAGGCCGGAGAGCCTAAGTGTTAAGGCCAAGAGCCTGATTTTGTATATGTAATTATGCAGATCGTTAATATAATATATAAACATCGTTGTGTTCTGACCAACGACGAAGAAAGAGTGATGGGGGACTAAGCTTCCATAGTATGGGAAAGGGACAGGGGGCTGAGAGGTAGGGAGAGGGGATAAGCTTGAGGGCTTAAGTCCTTAGGAATAATAATTTATTATTATTCCAAAGTGGTGTGAAAGGTATGTTTTTATCCTAAGTGATGGGAGAGGCAACGCATGCAGCCCCAATGTGTGCAAAAGGGAACACATACTTGATGGAGTGCATGTAGCTTCATGGGTGACATGTTGTGGCCCAGGCACATGCAATTTAACCCAAGAATTGAGTTAGGATGGGGGTTCATCCTCCATTCTGTTGTCGGTTGTATGAATTGTGGGAGTCCGTGAATGACCTCTACTTAATTTTCCTGTCATGAAATCTTGAAAACTAGAACCAGAAGTTGACTGATGTATTCCTGTGAATTTTGTGGCCTCTATATTCATCCTTTGAAATGTTCACGCATGCAGTTGAGATTTCAAATATGTCATCTGAGTCATTCTGTGAACCTTCCATACTCTTCCTGAGTTCACTAGAATCTTTCCCAAGAACTATTTTGTCTCTACACTGGACCTCTACATAGCCACGCACCTCTGAAGCTGAACCACGTCTTCTGTGAAACTTGAGAAATTGTCTATGCCATGTGTGTTATAAATTTGGGCTTTTGTGGCCACGTAATCCCTTGGCTGAGTGTGATTGGCTACCTTCATTCGTTCCTTGTTGAGACTTGTTGTCCTCCTTATGTTGGAACGGAGTTGAAGAAGCAAGCTATCAGGCCTGTGTGCAACACTCTCTCCAGGTGAGAGAGGTGGTTGTGGTTGAAGAAGCAGGTTGTCAGGCCTATGAGAGATGCTCTCTAGGTGAGAGAGTGTGCAGAGGAAGTGAGAGCTCTTGAAAGGAGTCCTGTAGCTTCCAGAGAGCTTGGAGAATTTTGGTTCGGTCTGTTGCTAAAGCCCAAGGAAAGGGAGGTTTAGCAGTTGAAGGATTGTCTTGGTGACAGTGAAGGTGTATACTCTCGGGGTGGGATAGGCATGTGGGGAATGAGAGTCTATGAGCAGTGGGAATAAGTGGATCTTGGGAGAGAATCCTTCATCATAAACTATGTGTCTTCCGTTGACCTTTCCTAGCCTAGGATTCCCTTGCCCAATGGAGCTTAGTCCTAGCTTGGGGGTGACCTACTGCTAACAGTGATGAAAAGTGTGGTCTAAGGCTAGGAGGTTTGTGGAAGTTCTGCATGTAGTTGGTGGTGTATTACAGTTTCAAAGTTAAGTATCATTATGTGTTTTAATTATGTACTTACTTAAAATGCATGTTTTGTGGTACTTGTAATATTATCATGTATTTTGTTGCAATGATATTTATTGTTAATTCCATTAATTCTGTATGTTAGTAGTAATTATATGTTTACTCTGTTAAGTCATTTAAATTCATTTAAATGCATACTATATAAGTGTTATTCTGCACAGTATCATTGACCGACAGTGGGGTTGATGGTCGGGGACATTACAGCCATGAACAATTTTTTGGTTTATTTTCACATGGATCTACAGTGTAATTCAAATTGGCATCCATGTGTGCAAAATTAGTACAGATTGTAATACTCTCATGAGCAGCTAGTTTTTCCAATTGATTCTCCATTACTCCACTTCTGAGTATTATAATGTATTTCAACCATCACAGATACTCCTTTGACCTCACACATTAGGGGGCATTTGTTATATCAATATTTTCCTCACCCTATGCAAAGTTGCTCAGAAGGCCTTTTTCCATATCGCTATGCAGACTTGAAGTCCCTTTTTGCAAATCCCAGAGCTAAAAACAATATTTTTCCACATATACATGCCCTGACTATTATACATGTGTATATGCAGGTTTCACCACTACATCTCATGTACATTGGGTTTTGTGCCAAAAATAAAAAAAATGGTGTCAGGTTTCCATGTCATGTCACGGGATCCATGATCCTTGAACTTCCATATATCGGAAAAATTCCAACTCGACCCTTCAATTCCATTTGAAGGCTATAAAACATGCCATATCCAAGCTATGGAAAAGAGGAGAGGATTTAAAATTTGAGAGAAAAGTTACTATGGAGAAATTATTCACTTCATATTGAGTCTGCATCCCTTTGTCCTTTTAAGTTTGAACACATTGTTCAGCCCCCAAGCTCTTTCCTACTTGATTGAGAGCCTCATTGTCTCTCTTATATGAGCTTGCCTTTGGTGGAGTATTAAAGTGGTGGAGGCTTAGTTGGAAGGGACTTAGTTTCTCGATTCTGAATCATGCCGACACAGAAGTTTGTAATTCATTCACTTCTGTTGATTACATTTTAATAGAAATACTCTTTTCTTGTCCAACTAATATCTTGAAAATATTTGAATTGTTATTCCATGGGTGTATTTGTTATAAATGTTGATGGATTGTGCTATTGAATGTGATAAATTTACATATTATCACCATATGCTTTTCTTTATTGGTTGTTGAGGACAGGTTGCAGGTGCATTTCTTTGAGTCAGTTGCTCAACGGTGGACTTCATTGAATGTTTAGACGATGTAGGATCTTTATCTTATCTCGTTAGCATATTTTATTATATAGCATATCTGATATTAGAGTTGATTTCTGCAGTCGTTTATGTCTATTTTGGTTTACCCCTAGCCATAGAGAGGTTTTCCTCATAACAATGGGATTCTCCAACCTCGACCTGAGAGGCCTCCTTTCCATCCACATCAAAAATTTTATGGTAGCTTTGTTCCCCCTCATGTTTCTATGTAGCCAGAACCATCTGTCAATGATGGTTGGCAAGAGTTTGTTCATCATCCTGTATCTCATCACCATGGCTGTCCTACTGTGTCATTTAAATTACCCACTCCTCCACCGCCAAAAAATCCAAATTCCCAACTTGATCATGTTGTCTCTCCCATATAGTCTTCTCATGCAGGTAAGAGGCTAAAAGATGATGTTCCCAAGCCAAATCTAGATAAAGAGAAATGAGTGACCACTCCCTCCAAGTCACCCAAAGATTCCTCTGAATATGTGTCCTTGCGTCTTTGTCTCAAAGACAATTGCTCCCATGTCATCACCAAGATCCATCCTCAAGGTTCCAATCAGCCTAAGACTGCAACTGAAAGACAAAAAGAGGGAAGTAGTGAAAAGAGGCCAAATGGCTCTCTCAACATATATGGTTTTTAATGTTGATTAATGTTATTTTCTATTGAGGACATGTTTTTAATTTTGACAATATTTTGGACAACAAATATATATTTAGACAGTGTGTTGGAAAACATGGATACAATGCCATTTTTGGATATAGTCATGTTAATTTTGTTGATATTAAAATATTTGATCATTAATTTGAGAATGGGAGTTACAAGGAGGATGTTTGAATCAATTTTTTGCAGTTTTATACTTCATGTTTTGATGATTATTAAAAGAAATTGAAAATTGGAGTCACAAGGGGTCCCACCTATTTAGTTATTATTTAATTAGACCCTTAATTATATATATTATTATTTATTTGTCTCAACTAAATAGTTAAGGGAATTAAGCTTAACTAAAGAATGGTAGTTGAACTACCATAACTTATTGAGAAAGAATAAAATCTCAATCAAATGAAGAGACAAAGGCAAGAGATAATAGAGGGATAACTTTAGACATAAGGTTTGATCTATAGTTGTGAGATAATTTCATTTTTCATTAATTCTGAGTTTAATAGAAGGCTTAACCATCTTGATGACAGCAGGGTCTTATTGAAGGCAACAAGATTCAAAACTCAATCATGTATTTCAGAATCTTTTTTTTAAAGGTGTATGATTTATCTTTGGCAGTCTACGTGTTCTTGTCTATTTATGAATTAAATTTCATCACTGATAAAGAATATTTTGCAGAGTCAAGTGACAAAATTTTGTGGAAAGTTGATCCATATCTTTAGCTTCAATTTTCTTTTGTTGTTAGAGCCTTTTTGTATGGTTCCCATCGAAGGCTTCTAAATATTACTTTGATCCCTACCCTCATAGGGGTTTGTAAATAGAATTCATCTTTGTATCTCAAAATGAAATCAATATAAAAACCAGACTTTTGATTTCAGTCTCACATATGTATTTTAATGATTTGGTTCATATTATTCTTTTATGTCCATGTACATACTCACATAATTTATGCTTAGTTTATTTCTTTGCACAATTACATATAATATATAAAAAACCATCCTTGGTCCATTGTACTTAATACCTTTTCATTAAGTGATTGTTTCTTTTATTTTAAGGCTATAAACACCGAGTAACATTCCCAAATATCTTGCCTTAGCCCAACAAGATCTGAAAATGCTTGAGTAAGGTTCTTCATACCTTTTCCTCAACACACTTCTTGTGAGACATTGATTGCACATATACACGTATCCAACAACAATTTTTGGGAGACATGGATCCATGTTTGAAAACAAGTCTACACTGATGGAAGATAAGATCATATCATTGGAAGCCTCAATCAAAGACATCAATGGAAAACTAGATTTCTTATCACTCACTCTCGATAAGAGTTTGGAGAATCTCCCGTAATGGGAAGGGAAGGTGGGGACTCAAATTGATCCTTCTATTGAGGATCCCTTAGAATATCAGGTGTGTTGGGTTCGTGTTTTGAATATTTTGTTTCAATGGCCAAATCATTTTTTTGCATGCGACATTATATATGCTATGCTCTCATTTAGCCTTTTTGAAGGTATTATCAAATCTTTGTATATCAATTCACCATGGAATCGCACAAGGTATGTATAATTATCGTTTTGAAATGATTTTACAATCAATTCATCCTAGTTTAATGTTTATGAAGATATAACGTTCTGGTTTTCTTGTAATAGGGAGGAATTGGAATCTGATCCTCCATCTAGTACCTCGTCTAACACTCCATTCAACACTTGATCCGACACTCCATCCGACACTTGGAGCACATAGGAGCTGGGAGTTAGCACATTGGCGACCTTTGATGGATAAATCAGGGATATTATTTTTATGACCCCTTGTGCCCTCCAACTATAGAGCTTGACACACCTCAGATTGGGCATTTTTAGCGACCATTGAGTGGCACACAAAGACTGTTAAGGAAGATGCTTCTATTGAAGAAAATTTAATGAATTTATTGTTTTTAGAGAGGATCAACCCTTCCAGTGGTCGACCTCTCAAGCTCTATAATTAGCTATAAATACCATTGACTGTGTCACAAAGAGGGGATGAATTTTATTATTCTACACAGACATTATCACCACTTTTGTTGTATACTCTATTTTTTTTATCAATGCCAGTACTGCGTTAGCTTAGTGACTACAATTTCCTGTTGAAGAGTTGCCACAACCTTCTGGGGGGGCCAACAATGGTCTGGGTGATTTTTTATACTAGTATATATTTTCATTTACGTAGTTTCCTTTCATACTTCTTAGATTTCAAATTTCTTATTTACTCTATATATTTATGAATTTCAAATTCTATGTTGAGTGAATCTTTTAATTGCAGATCACTTGTCTAATTCGCCTCCCTATATATGTTCTCTTATTTTGAAGCTCATTTTCGGAATTGTGTGGGTATCACAAAGCATGTCTGTACATCCATGTTCATTTGTTTATATTTTGATTTCTAACATTTTGATTGTAGGCTGTAATTTACTTGCTTAGGAGTTGTTTACTTATGTTGTCATGTATTTTTCTCTTTGTTTTGTAAAGTTGTAAATCCCTTTGCAAAGTATCTATTTAGACATAGTTCATTTATTAAATTGTAATTTCAAATACACTTTGTAGGTATTCATAACTTGTTAACCATGTTTTTAGCATCAACATGATAAGATAGAAGTGGATTTTGAGTTATGATTTGCAATAACATCCTAGTTATAATTCTGAGTTATGATTTTCCATGATACCCTAGTTGTAATTTCAAGTTTTGATTTTCAATGTTATCCTAGTTATGAATTTGAATCATGATTTCTAATTAGTATTAGTTAGTTTTGGCATGTTTTCAGACAGAAGAAGAGTATGCGTGTTTTTCATTGATGGAGAAGATCATCACAATCAGTAGCACAACGATAATGGCATGACAATGGAAAGATTAACAGTGAAGAGCAACAGTGATCGTTGGATCCCATTTAGAATTCTTGATGACCGTCAGATCTGAATTCAGATAGGAGGAGCGCATAGTAGAAGCAAATAGATCTCAAGTGTCAGATCTGAGCTCGAAGACCGACTGTCGTTGGATCCATAAGAAGGAGCATGGTCATTACATGCAAGATGAAGTGGGCCTACAAAATCCCGAAAGTAGGAGGACCGTCCATCTTCAAGAAGGACACATGGCAAGCGACTAGAATTTCACTGACCTGCACATTGGAGGAGTCAAGAGAACATGGTGTGGGAACTTGTGATATGTGAAATTATGACAATTGATCTGGACCTTTGGATTGAGGTATGTTGTGGAATGTTGGATGCAGAGAGAACATGGTGAGAAATTGGTATTTCCCTGACTGGAAAGTCAAATAAAGGAGGTGCTCTATCCTATGAAATTGTGAAATGCGAAACCATGACTTAATCTAAGTCGTTGATCAAAGGGAGATCGTGGACCGTTGATTAGGCATGACGAAGGCTAGTGAAGTTGTGAAATTGCGATAAGATCTTGACCATTGATCCAAGAGGGACATGTGGCGAGGGATTAACATCTTGCTAAATGGAAAGTCAAAGGAAATAAATGAGCTAAACTTGCAACTTGCGATATGTGAAATCGCGACAAGGTCTAGCACGTGGTCATAGACACGGTCACATCATTGAAGGCTTAAGGGAAGGAGATAATTGCTAAGATCCATTTTGGGAATCACAACTTGGAGTGTCGAGACCCTTCATCATAGGAATCCCAAAACACGACATCGTGATGAGATCTGGACCATCGGATCATTGGATATCTTGACCGTTGATCAGGCTCGATGAAGTTCATAAGTTTGCGAAATGCGAAACACCTTTTGGTGTAGGATGTGGTCACTGTCGATGGTCATATGAGAGGGAAGAGCTAGCATGAATCTAAGCTCCATTTTGAGGATCACAACTTGGATCATTAAGACCCTTCGACATAGGATTGCCAAAATGCGAAATGCGAAATGCATCTTGATTAGGTCCATGAGCACAACCAGTGGGCATATGGGATGAACGCAAGACCCTTTGGATTGAATCCAACGGTGTTGGTTATTTGAGCATCTAATCGAAGGGATACTGTTGATGTTTATGATTAATTGTTCAGTTATGATTCAGTTAGCATAACTGAATCATGGTTCTTGGATGGTTGGCAATTGCATGGCTGAAGCATTGTTGGCCTAGGTATTTGAGGTGTAACTGAAGTTGTGTGAAGTGCATAAATGAAAGACGGAGTGACTGTGAATTGTTGGTTGTTCTGAATGAAAAATGAGTTGAACTGTAAGAAAGGGAAAATTACAGTATATGCAGTGTGAGATNATATTGGGAGTTGTAGCTTCCATCTAGTTGTGGCTAGAAAACAGGGTGGCAGGGTGGTGCTTGGGAAAACACAGAGTTTTCTGTATGCAAGTTGGTGCTTGTATAAGTGGAAGTACGTGTTTCCATTCAGTCAGTGCTGGAACACTCTAGGAGTTGGTGCTCCCTTCTAGTCAGTGCTAGAGAAACCAGAGAGTTGGTGCTCTCAACAAGTTGGAGCTTGTAAAATAGAGGTAGTAGACTCACTTTGAGTTGGTGCTCAAACATAGATGATGTACAGAACTTAAAATACTTCCTATCATTTCGAAGAAGAAGAGGTTTTCTCCCTTTATTTGTTTCCTTGTGAAAATCTATCTCTGTGTATATATTATGTGTGATTGATGCTCATTATTTATGTTGTTGATACGATGTATAATATTGATTGTCACTTGATGAAAGATTAAAAATGGTTTAATAGACTTAAAATTGTTTAAGCACATTAATAACTAATTCACCCCCCCCTCTCAGTTGTCTTAGTAATTTCAACAGTTAGGAGCTTGTATATATGCTTGAATTAGTTTTGAGTTTGTATATTTCTATACAGAGTATTTTTAATGTTATTTTAGTTATGAATTAGAATTAGAATTTCTAATTAGTATTAGTTGTGGGTTTGAGGATTTGCTTGAATTAGTTTTTATTCTCTGCAAGATAGGAATAATTGTAAGGGTTTTTTAAGAATAAGAGTTCACTATAAATAATTGTTTTTTAAGGATAGTTTGCTTTATGAGTTCACTGCATATGAACATAGGTTGTTTTGAAAGGAAGATAGTTTGATTTTATTCAATATTTGTTCACTTAGAATAATGAATTTATCATTCCTAGTTGTAGATTACTCCATAAATTTAAAGTAAAGGTCTTCATTATTTGAGTTTATTGGAATTATACTAGATTAGGATAGGCTAGGATATATTAGAGCTCTAGACCAGCACATACAGTACTGGTACCTCGAAGCCTACGAGCCCTAAATTGACAAGTTAATGTCAAATTAGATGGTATATATTTCACTCAACTTTTTTGGCATCGTTTTCATGGAGGTGCTAAAGGGATTAGATCTTAGGTAGGCAGGTTTCCTTTAATTACACAACAATGGGGAGGAGAAACTTTAATACAAGAGGTAAGAACCTACGTATCCATTTTAATGGGTCTCTCCAAAGCCTTGTTGTTCCCTTTCCACAAGAGTGTTTACTTTTTATGATAGTTTTCTTAATTTTCTTAGTTTGTTTACTTTTATTAGTGTGTTTACTTTCTTGAAATTCACTTTCCTGCAAGCATGTTTATTTTCCTGCAAAAATGTGTTTTAGCTTTCCTGCAAGGTGTGTTTACTTTTTTGCAATTTATTTTTCCTGCCAGTGTGCTTATTTTACTACAAGAGTGCTTTCTTTTATTTCTTTTATGAAAGTTTTATTTCTTTCATGCAAGTGTGCTTCCCTTTTGCAAAGTGTGTTTATTTTCCTTCTACTGTATTTACTTTCATACACGTGTGAGTTTGATTTCGTTCCTGCAATCGTATTTTATTTTATGCTTTGATTTCTTTCCTGCAAGTGTGATTTATTGCAAGCGTGGTGTGTTATATGTTTTAAATATGTATTTCATTTTTTAGGTAGTTGTGATTAAAATCTTAAAAAAATCTATAATAATAAAAAAACAATTGTGTTTTAAGAACCCCAGACACTAATCCATGTGTGAGGTAGGATCCATCAACCAGAAGAATGAACTCAGAGGAAACCATTATCTTGAGGGAACTTTCTCAAATCCTAGTAGCAGCTGGGATTTCTTCTTTTCAAGAAGAACATATTTTGGCAGTAGCCAAAAGTGTATCTACCTCTCTGGAAATATTATAAGAATCAAGGTCCTATGAGCTACAAAATTATTTTCCTTGCCAAACTACGAAGGAAGCTAAAAAATTGTGTACTACATACAGTGGAGAGAAATCACTAAGACCTAATATTGAGGAGTTCTCAACATCCATATCATTATATCCTTTATGTACTTTAGAAATCAATCATCGATAAGAAGAGGATCTGCATAGCATGATGAAGGAGAGCATAGAAATTACTATTGATGAACATCAAGATTACATTGAAATTTGGTTTCAAGAGGTCACCAGGCCACAATGATATTCTCTTCTTCAACACCTTCTGATGCCAAAACAAGTAGTTTGGTTGGTTCTTCATATCCAGGTAATCATTGCGGTAAATTTTTCATATGTGGATATGGGTATGTTTGTTATCTTGCTTCACACATGGTTACATTGAAAAGTTCTTACACTTGAATAACAATTTTTCTTTCTTTTTAGGTAGGGTAGGATAATAAATAAAATTTGCACATTGTTAGTTTAGCTTAAAGTATAATGCATCCTCATTTTACATTTTCTTTTAAATAAAAGAACTATAAGATACATGTGCCTATGACTTGATCTCATGGATCTCATTAGTTTTTGATATTTTAGAGTGTGGTTTTTGACAAATAGTTCTAGAAACTTTTTGCAAGTATTCATCTAACAACAAGTGGAAAACTCCAAGGATACAAAGGGAAGTATTTTACTTCAGAAGACGATGTTGCTATATTTAAACTCCGTTGTCTACTTAAGCATCAATTGAATAATGAATTTTTATTATGCTTAGAAATTGCTTCCTGTGAATTAGCCATTTTTACAAGATTTCTATCTTCCTTTCTCTCAAGGCATATTTAATGGCAGTTTCTCATAACCTCCACCACTAGAGGATATAAGGAAGTGACACCTTGTCTTATAAAACCTAGAGATTACTCATACAATTCCCCCAAGAACCCTAAGTGGGTGAGTAAAGTATCTTTATGAAAGAGTAGAAGGAAGCTCTGATTAGCGATTGTCCATGGAAACATCAATATAACTTTAAAAAAGAAGAAAGTGAGTAGGGCCTGAAGATACCTTTCTATTATTTTCCATTGGTACCATCCACTACACACTAAAAATGCTTGATTATACCATATATTTATATAGGATACATACACTTAAGTATCCCTTACATCATGATAATCTATAAGGAATACATAAAGAAGACTCATCCTCTAACATAAATACCATCCCAGTCCTAAATAAAAAATTTCATAGCTACCTCCCCATCTTCTTGCAAAAATAAATCTTTATATAAAAATCTTAAAAGATGGTGGACCAATCTCTATTGTAAAAAGGGTGTAAGAGGCTAACCTGTCGGGATATTGAACAAGTCTGCTGCCAGTGGGTACCGAACTATGGTATGACTAGGTAAACCCATCAGAGTACTGAACATGCTTGCTGGAAGCGGGGCATTCTACCTAGCGACAATGATGATCTGACAAACAATAAATAAAATTCCTAAATCTTAAAACTTGTCTTGATGTACGACATTACTTGTAGACAAATCATAAAAGAAGTATGCATGGTTAAACAAAGTTCAATGAAATCCATAAATATTCCATTGGGAACTAACTTTAAGACAATCCTAAGACTCTCTCACCTACCTCTTCTTAACTGTATGTAGGATGTTCTATCCTACAAGTGGGGCCATATTTTAACCATCTTGTCAGACTAATGTGTGAAATTTATCTCTACACTTGGAAAACTATAAATCTTAGGCTATTGGGAGAATTGATTGGTTCTCTATATCTTTGATTGTGAGGTGTCACAATACTTGGGAGTGGGGGAGGGGTTTCCTGAGCTTACAAATGATAAACAATTCCATCTATATTACAATCCATGAGAAGAAGAAGTAGATTCTCTGTCAAAAATTATGTCATATTGTTTTTACAATATCCTAGGCTATTATATCAATAGTTGTTTGTATTGGTATGCTAAATTCTATACTACTGACATGACTGTGTGTTATAATCATTCTGTGCATTTTTATGTTTATACATCACTGTGTGTGTTATAATCCTACTATGCATTTTTATGTTTATATGTGACAATTATAAATCAATAACAACTTCTCAATGCTCACTGCCATTTGTATTACAAGACTATGAAAATAGGAACAAGTTGTTTTATATTGTTATAGATCGATGAAAAAGAAATCAACAATGGATAATCCTTTTCATACTCATCCTATCCATGCTCCATGTTCCTGGTCACCATGCCTGCCAGAAATTTTCCAAGCTAAGTGGTATGCGTGAATGTCCGTTTACTATGGGATAATTTCAACTTACACAGGATAACCAGATGGAGTGCTATCTAGAGGATCAGATGGAGTGCCATCTGGAGGACCAGATGGAGTGCCATCTGGAGGACCAGATGGAGTGCCATCTGGAGGACCAGATGGAGTGCCATCTGGAGGATCAAGTAAGGTATTTATATACTGTAAATGATCATGATCACGTGCAGGTATGATCACTCGAATTAATTACACCCGATGCAATGGTAAGTTCGATGAATTGAATGGTGTATTTTTCAAACTCCATTTTAGTGATCAATTAAAATTATAAATGCATCTTATGATCAAATNATATTGGGAGTTGTAGCTTCCATCTAGTTGTGGCTAGAAAACAGGGTGGCAGGGTGGTGCTTGGGAAAACACAGAGTTTTCTGTATGCAAGTTGGTGCTTGTATAAGTGGAAGTACGTGTTTCCATTCAGTCAGTGCTGGAACACTCTAGGAGTTGGTGCTCCCTTCTAGTCAGTGCTAGAGAAACCAGAGAGTTGGTGCTCTCAACAAGTTGGAGCTTGTAAAATAGAGGTAGTAGACTCACTTTGAGTTGGTGCTCAAACATAGATGATGTACAGAACTTAAAATACTTCCTATCATTTCGAAGAAGAAGAGGTTTTCTCCCTTTATTTGTTTCCTTGTGAAAATCTATCTCTGTGTATATATTATGTGTGATTGATGCTCATTATTTATGTTGTTGATACGATGTATAATATTGATTGTCACTTGATGAAAGATTAAAAATGGTTTAATAGACTTAAAATTGTTTAAGCACATTAATAACTAATTCACCCCCCCCTCTCAGTTGTCTTAGTAATTTCAACAGTTAGGAGCTTGTATATATGCTTGAATTAGTTTTGAGTTTGTATATTTCTATACAGAGTATTTTTAATGTTATTTTAGTTATGAATTAGAATTAGAATTTCTAATTAGTATTAGTTGTGGGTTTGAGGATTTGCTTGAATTAGTTTTTATTCTCTGCAAGATAGGAATAATTGTAAGGGTTTTTTAAGAATAAGAGTTCACTATAAATAATTGTTTTTTAAGGATAGTTTGCTTTATGAGTTCACTGCATATGAACATAGGTTGTTTTGAAAGGAAGATAGTTTGATTTTATTCAATATTTGTTCACTTAGAATAATGAATTTATCATTCCTAGTTGTAGATTACTCCATAAATTTAAAGTAAAGGTCTTCATTATTTGAGTTTATTGGAATTATACTAGATTAGGATAGGCTAGGATATATTAGAGCTCTAGACCAGCACATACAGTACTGGTACCTCGAAGCCTACGAGCCCTAAATTGACAAGTTAATGTCAAATTAGATGGTATATATTTCACTCAACTTTTTTGGCATCGTTTTCATGGAGGTGCTAAAGGGATTAGATCTTAGGTAGGCAGGTTTCCTTTAATTACACAACAATGGGGAGGAGAAACTTTAATACAAGAGGTAAGAACCTACGTATCCATTTTAATGGGTCTCTCCAAAGCCTTGTTGTTCCCTTTCCACAAGAGTGTTTACTTTTTATGATAGTTTTCTTAATTTTCTTAGTTTGTTTACTTTTATTAGTGTGTTTACTTTCTTGAAATTCACTTTCCTGCAAGCATGTTTATTTTCCTGCAAAAATGTGTTTTAGCTTTCCTGCAAGGTGTGTTTACTTTTTTGCAATTTATTTTTCCTGCCAGTGTGCTTATTTTACTACAAGAGTGCTTTCTTTTATTTCTTTTATGAAAGTTTTATTTCTTTCATGCAAGTGTGCTTCCCTTTTGCAAAGTGTGTTTATTTTCCTTCTACTGTATTTACTTTCATACACGTGTGAGTTTGATTTCGTTCCTGCAATCGTATTTTATTTTATGCTTTGATTTCTTTCCTGCAAGTGTGATTTATTGCAAGCGTGGTGTGTTATATGTTTTAAATATGTATTTCATTTTTTAGGTAGTTGTGATTAAAATCTTAAAAAAATCTATAATAATAAAAAAACAATTGTGTTTTAAGAACCCCAGACACTAATACATGCGTGAGGTAGGATCCATCAACCAACAGAATGAACTCAGAGGAAACCATTATCTTGAGGGAACTTTCTCAAATCCTAGCAGCAGCTGGGATTTCTTCTTTTCAAGAAGAACATATTTTGGCAGTAGCCAAAAGTGTATCTACCTCTCTGGAAATATTATAAGAATCAAGGTCCTATGAGCTAAAAAATTATTTTCCTTGCCAAACTACGAAGGAAGCTAAAAAATTGTGTACTACATATAGTGGAGAGCAATCACTAAGACCTAATATTGAGGATTTCTCAACATCCATATCAGTATATCCTTTATGTACTTCAGAAATAAATCATCGATAAGAAGAGGATCTACATAGCATGATGAAGGAGAGCATAGAAATTACTATTGATGAACATCAAGATTACATTGAAATTTGGTTTCAAGAGGTCACTAGGCCACAATGATATTCTCTTATTCAACACCTTCTGATGCCAAAACAAGTAGTTTGGTTGGTTCTTCATATCCAGGTAATCATTGCGGTAAATTTTTCATATGTGGATATGGGTATGTTTGTTATCTTGCTTCACACATGGTTACATTGAAAAGTTCTTACACTTGAATAACAATTTTTCTTTCTTTTTAGGTAGGGTAGGATAATAAATAAAATTTGCACATTGTTAGTTTAGCTTAAAGTATAATGCATCCTCATTTTACATTTTCTTTTAAATAAAAGAACTATAAGATACATGTGCCTATGACTTGATCTCATGGATCTCATTAGTTTTTGATATTTTAGAGTGTGGTTTTTGACAAATAGTTCTAGAAACTTTTTGCAAGTATTCATCTAACAACAAGTGGAAAACTCCAAGGATACAAAGGGAAGTATTTTACTTCAGAAGACGATGTTGCTATATTTAAACTCCGTTGTCTACTTAAGCATCAATTGAATAATGAATTTTTATTATGCTTAGAAATTGCTTCCTGTGAATTAGCCATTTTTACAAGATTTCTATCTTCCTTTCTCTCAAGGCATATTTAATGGCAGTTTCTCATAACCTCCACCACTAGAGGATATAAGGAAGTGACACCTTGTCTTATAAAACCTAGAGATTACTCATACAATTCCCCCAAGAACCCTAAGTGGGTGAGTAAAGTATCTTTATGAAAGAGTAGAAGGAAGCTCTGATTAGCGATTGTCCATGGAAACATCAATATAACTTTAAAAAAGAAGAAAGTGAGTAGGGCCTGAAGATACCTTTCTATTATTTTCCATTGGTACCATCCACTACACACTAAAAATGCTTGATTATACCATATATTTATATAGGATACATACACTTAAGTATCCCTTACATCATGATAATCTATAAGGAATACATAAAGAAGACTCATCCTCTAACATAAATACCATCCCAGTCCTAAATAAAAAATTTCATAGCTACCTCCCCATCTTCTTGCAAAAATAAATCTTTATATAAAAATCTTAAAAGATGGTGGACCAATCTCTATTGTAAAAAGGGTGTAAGAGGCTAACCTGTCGGGATATTGAACAAGTCTGCTGCCAGTGGGTACCGAACTATGGTATGACTAGGTAAACCCATCAGAGTACTGAACATGCTTGCTGGAAGCGGGGCATTCTACCTAGCGACAATGATGATCTGACAAACAATAAATAAAATTCCTAAATCTTAAAACTTGTCTTGATGTACGACATTACTTGTAGACAAATCATAAAAGAAGTATGCATGGTTAAACAAAGTTCAATGAAATCCATAAATATTCCATTGGGAACTAACTTTAAGACAATCCTAAGACTCTCTCACCTACCTCTTCTTAACTGTATGTAGGATGTTCTATCCTACAAGTGGGGCCATATTTTAACCATCTTGTCAGACTAATGTGTGAAATTTATCTCTACACTTGGAAAACTATAAATCTTAGGCTATTGGGAGAATTGATTGGTTCTCTATATCTTTGATTGTGAGGTGTCACAATACTTGGGAGTGGGGGAGGGGTTTCCTGAGCTTACAAATGATAAACAATTCCATCTATATTACAATCCATGAGAAGAAGAAGTAGATTCTCTGTCAAAAATTATGTCATATTGTTTTTACAATATCCTAGGCTATTATATCAATAGTTGTTTGTATTGGTATGCTAAATTCTATACTACTGACATGACTGTGTGTTATAATCATTCTGTGCATTTTTATGTTTATACATCACTGTGTGTGTTATAATCCTACTATGCATTTTTATGTTTATATGTGACAATTATAAATCAATAACAACTTCTCAATGCTCACTGCCATTTGTATTACAAGACTATGAAAATAGGAACAAGTTGTTTTATATTGTTATAGATCGATGAAAAAGAAATCAACAATGGATAATCCTTTTCATACTCATCCTATCCATGCTCCATGTTCCTGGTCACCATGCCTGCCAGAAATTTTCCAAGCTAAGTGGTATGCGTGAATGTCCGTTTACTATGGGATAATTTCAACTTACACAGGATAACCAGATGGAGTGCTATCTAGAGGATCAGATGGAGTGCCATCTGGAGGACCAGATGGAGTGCCATCTGGAGGACCAGATGGAGTGCCATCTGGAGGACCAGATGGAGTGCCATCTGGAGGATCAAGTAAGGTATTTATATACTGTAAATGATCATGATCACGTGCAGGTATGATCACTCGAATTAATTACACCCGATGCAATGGTAAGTTCGATGAATTGAATGGTGTATTTTTCAAACTCCATTTTAGTGATCAATTAAAATTATAAATGCATCTTATGATCAAATGTCCAAGTCAAAGTCTTGTAAATTGATCTAATTATTACATTATTTAGTTTTCCTCCAATGTACACACCATTCAAATTCAAGCACAATGCAATTATGATCACACATGGTGATTGTGCATGAAAATCCCGCCCAAAATTCAACCGTTTCCATCACAATTTCCTTAAGAATGGGTAATCTACCCCGATTACTCATTTAGAGTAATACATGGGATGATTCCCTCTACTAATTTTCGAATCCCCATATCAAAGTTAATACAAGCAAGAGATCAGTGGATTCAGGGGTTGTCACCTCACCTAAGCCTCACTCTCTGAAAACTACAAACCATCCAACTCAAACTATCTCTCTATGTAATCAAAAGGCAAAGAAAGTTTTTGATTCCCCCACAGCCTCATCTGGTAAGAAAATAAAAAATCCTATTGATAATTCCCCATTTCTTTCAACACCTGCATTTCAGTAAGACCTTCATTCCCTACAAAGAGAAGAGGAGCCAAACAATTCAAGGGGGAATATTTTCGAAGAAGCACCCAAAGTACGGGTGGAAAACCCAATGTAAAACCTCCAAGAAATTCATATCCTATCCAATTATCTTCCAATCATGAAACCCCATATAAAATACTCAAAGAATTTTCTTCAAAAGAGTTTGAGCCTGATAAAGAGGTCAAATCTAAACCTATTACACCTAGTCTCCCTCACAAAAACATTGTTACTCCTTCCTCCCAAATGCCTACATCGTATTTCAAAGTCAATATACCTTCTACATCCATCAAGGGATCCAAGCCCTCTTCTCTTGAGCCATATGACCATACCCCAGTTATTGATAAATTGCAACAAGAAAATGCACAGTTGCTTCAACAATTAGAAGAATGAAAAACTATGGATAGGCATCTACATCATGAAAAAGTTGTCTTTTAAGAAAAAGTGAATTCTCTTCAGCAATTGGTTGATAAAATGACCACCACCAATCGCATATTTCGGATGCAATTGAAACATCGTAAAATTCCTAAGATAAATTCCCCAGGGAAAGAGGGAGAAGCTTCTAAAGCCAATCCACCTCCTGCTTCATGAGTATAGTTATGTCGGGTGATTCATTTTTGTTTGCAGAGGGACCTGCAAATCCTTAGGGATGGGGGTAATGTTGGGTTCGTGTTTTGAATATTTTGTTTCAATGGCCAAATCCTTTTTTTTTCATGCGACATTATATATGCTATGCTATAATTTAGCCATTTTGAGGGTATTATCAAAGATTTATATATCAATTCGCCATGGAATCACACAAGGTACGTATACTTATTGTTTTGCAATGATTTTATGATCAATTCATCTCAGTTTAATTTTTATGAAGATGTAATGTTATATTTTTCTTGCAACAGGGTGGAATCGCGATCCGATCCTCCATCCAATACCTCATCTGATGCTTCNTTCAACACCTTCTGATGCCAAAACAAGTAGTTTGGTTGGTTCTTCATATCCAGGTAATCATTGCGGTAAATTTTTCATATGTGGATATGGGTATGTTTGTTATCTTGCTTCACACATGGTTACATTGAAAAGTTCTTACACTTGAATAACAATTTTTCTTTCTTTTTAGGTAGGGTAGGATAATAAATAAAATTTGCACATTGTTAGTTTAGCTTAAAGTATAATGCATCCTCATTTTACATTTTCTTTTAAATAAAAGAACTATAAGATACATGTGCCTATGACTTGATCTCATGGATCTCATTAGTTTTTGATATTTTAGAGTGTGGTTTTTGACAAATAGTTCTAGAAACTTTTTGCAAGTATTCATCTAACAACAAGTGGAAAACTCCAAGGATACAAAGGGAAGTATTTTACTTCAGAAGACGATGTTGCTATATTTAAACTCCGTTGTCTACTTAAGCATCAATTGAATAATGAATTTTTATTATGCTTAGAAATTGCTTCCTGTGAATTAGCCATTTTTACAAGATTTCTATCTTCCTTTCTCTCAAGGCATATTTAATGGCAGTTTCTCATAACCTCCACCACTAGAGGATATAAGGAAGTGACACCTTGTCTTATAAAACCTAGAGATTACTCATACAATTCCCCCAAGAACCCTAAGTGGGTGAGTAAAGTATCTTTATGAAAGAGTAGAAGGAAGCTCTGATTAGCGATTGTCCATGGAAACATCAATATAACTTTAAAAAAGAAGAAAGTGAGTAGGGCCTGAAGATACCTTTCTATTATTTTCCATTGGTACCATCCACTACACACTAAAAATGCTTGATTATACCATATATTTATATAGGATACATACACTTAAGTATCCCTTACATCATGATAATCTATAAGGAATACATAAAGAAGACTCATCCTCTAACATAAATACCATCCCAGTCCTAAATAAAAAATTTCATAGCTACCTCCCCATCTTCTTGCAAAAATAAATCTTTATATAAAAATCTTAAAAGATGGTGGACCAATCTCTATTGTAAAAAGGGTGTAAGAGGCTAACCTGTCGGGATATTGAACAAGTCTGCTGCCAGTGGGTACCGAACTATGGTATGACTAGGTAAACCCATCAGAGTACTGAACATGCTTGCTGGAAGCGGGGCATTCTACCTAGCGACAATGATGATCTGACAAACAATAAATAAAATTCCTAAATCTTAAAACTTGTCTTGATGTACGACATTACTTGTAGACAAATCATAAAAGAAGTATGCATGGTTAAACAAAGTTCAATGAAATCCATAAATATTCCATTGGGAACTAACTTTAAGACAATCCTAAGACTCTCTCACCTACCTCTTCTTAACTGTATGTAGGATGTTCTATCCTACAAGTGGGGCCATATTTTAACCATCTTGTCAGACTAATGTGTGAAATTTATCTCTACACTTGGAAAACTATAAATCTTAGGCTATTGGGAGAATTGATTGGTTCTCTATATCTTTGATTGTGAGGTGTCACAATACTTGGGAGTGGGGGAGGGGTTTCCTGAGCTTACAAATGATAAACAATTCCATCTATATTACAATCCATGAGAAGAAGAAGTAGATTCTCTGTCAAAAATTATGTCATATTGTTTTTACAATATCCTAGGCTATTATATCAATAGTTGTTTGTATTGGTATGCTAAATTCTATACTACTGACATGACTGTGTGTTATAATCATTCTGTGCATTTTTATGTTTATACATCACTGTGTGTGTTATAATCCTACTATGCATTTTTATGTTTATATGTGACAATTATAAATCAATAACAACTTCTCAATGCTCACTGCCATTTGTATTACAAGACTATGAAAATAGGAACAAGTTGTTTTATATTGTTATAGATCGATGAAAAAGAAATCAACAATGGATAATCCTTTTCATACTCATCCTATCCATGCTCCATGTTCCTGGTCACCATGCCTGCCAGAAATTTTCCAAGCTAAGTGGTATGCGTGAATGTCCGTTTACTATGGGATAATTTCAACTTACACAGGATAACCAGATGGAGTGCTATCTAGAGGATCAGATGGAGTGCCATCTGGAGGACCAGATGGAGTGCCATCTGGAGGACCAGATGGAGTGCCATCTGGAGGACCAGATGGAGTGCCATCTGGAGGATCAAGTAAGGTATTTATATACTGTAAATGATCATGATCACGTGCAGGTATGATCACTCGAATTAATTACACCCGATGCAATGGTAAGTTCGATGAATTGAATGGTGTATTTTTCAAACTCCATTTTAGTGATCAATTAAAATTATAAATGCATCTTATGATCAAATTTCCAAGTCAAAGTCTTGTAAATTGATCTAATTATTACATTATTTAGTTTTCCTCCAATGTACACACCATTCAAATTCAAACACAATGCAATTATGATCACACATGGTGATTGTGCATGAAAAATCCGCCCAAAATTCAACCGTTTCCATCACAATTGCCTTAAGAATGGGTAATCTACCCCGATTACTCATTTAGAGTAAGACATGGGATGATTCCCTCTACTAATTCTCGAATCCCCATATCAAAGTTAATACAAGCAAGAGATCAGTGGATTCAGGGGTTGTCACCTCACCTAAGCCTCACTCTCTGAAAACTACAAACCGTCCAACTCAAACTATCTCTCTATGTAATCAAAAGGAAAAGAAAGTTTTTGATTCCCCCACAGCCTCATCTGGTAATAAAATAAAAAATCCTATTGATAATTCCCCATTTCCTTCAACACCTGCATTTCAGTAAGACTTTCCTTCATTCCCTACAAAGAGAAGAGGAGCCAAACAATTCAAGGGGGAATATTTTCGAAGAAGCACCCAAATTACGGGTGGAAAACCCAATGTAAAACCTCCAAGAACTTCATATCCTATCCAATTATCTTCCAATCATGAAACCCCATATAAAATACTCAAATAATTTTCTGCAAAAGAGTTTGAGCCTGATAAAGAGGTCGAATCTAAACCTATTACACCTAGTCTCCCTCACAAAAACATTGTTACTCCTTCCTCCCAAATGCCTACATCATCTTTCAAAGTCAATATACCTTCTACATCCATCAAGGGATCCAAGCCCTCTTCTCTTGAGCCATATGACCATACCCCAGTTATTGATAAATTGCAACAAGAAAATGCACAGTTGCTTCAACAATTAGAAGAATGAAAAACTATGGATAGGCATCTACATCATGAAAAAGTTGTCTTTTAAGAAAAAGTGAATTCTCTTCAGCAATTGGTTGATAAAATGACCACCACCAATCGCATATTTCGGATGCAATTGAAACATCGTAAAATTCCTAAGATAAATTCCCCAGGGAAAGAGGGAGAAGCTTCTAAAGCCAATCCACCTCCTGCTTCATGAGTATAGTTATGTCGGGTGATTCATTTTTGTTTGCAGAGGGACCTGCAAATCCTTAGGGATGGGGGTAATGTTGGGTTCGTGTTTTGAATATTTTGTTTCAATGGCCAAATCCTTTTTTTTTCATGCGACATTATATATGCTATGCTATAATTTAGCCATTTTGAGGGTATTATCAAAGATTTATATATCAATTCGCCATGGAATCACACAAGGTACGTATACTTATTGTTTTGCAATGATTTTATGATCAATTCATCTCAGTTTAATTTTTATGAAGATGTAATGTTATATTTTTCTTGCAACAGGGTGGAATCGCGATCCGATCCTCCATCCAATACCTCATCTGATGCTTC
>JZKD02S1636336.1:89022-103801 GCA_000966675.3 Picea glauca
TCAACAGGGATGAATTTTATTATTCTACATAGACATTATCACCATTTTTTTTGTATATTCTTTTTTTATATCAATGCTAGTGATGTGTTAGTTTAGTGACTGTGATTTCCTGTTGAAGAGTTGCCACGACCTTCTAGGGGACCCAACGGTGATTTGGATGAGTTATTATACCAGCATATATTTGCATTTATGTAGTTTCCATTCATACTTCTTAGATTTCACATTTCTGATTTACTCTGTATATTTCTGAATTTCAAATTGTGTGTTGTGTGAATCTTTTAATTGCAGATCACTTGTCTAATTCACCTCCTTGTATATTTTCTCTTATTTTGCAACTCATTTTCTAAATTGTGTGGGTATCACAAAGCATGTGTGGGCGTCCATGTTCATTTGTTTATATTTTGATTTATAACATTTTGATTGCAGGTTGTAATTTACTTGCTTAGGATTTGTTTACTTATGTTGTCATTTCTTTTTCTCTCTGTTTTGTAAAGTTGTAAATCACTCTGTAGAGTATCTATTTAGACATAGCTCATTTATTAAATTGTAATTTCAAATACTCTTTGTAGGTATGCATAACTTGTTAACCATGTTTTTAGCATCAACATGATAAGATAGAAGTGGATTTTGAGTTATGATTTCCAATAACATCCTAGTTATAATTCTGAGTTATGATTTTCCATGATACCCTAGTTGTAATTTCAAGTTTTGATTTTCAATGTTATCTCAGTTATGAATTTGAATCATGATTTCTAATTAGTATTAGTTATGATCTTGTAGATTTGCTTGAATTAGTTTTGAGTTTGTATATTTCTATACAGAGTATTTTGAATGTCATTTTAGTTATGAATTTGAATTATAATTTCTAATTACTGCTAGTTATGGGTTTGTGGATTTGCTTGAATTAGTGTTTATTCTCTGTAGGATAAGAATAATTGTAAGTTTTTCTTTAAGAATAATAGTTCAATATAAAGAATTGTTTTTAATGGTAGTTTTCTTTATGAGTTCACTACCCATGAACATAAGTTTTTTCGAAAGGAAGATAGTTTTATTTTATTCAATATTTGTTCACTTAGAATAATGATTTTATCATTTCTAGTTGTAGATTACTCTGTAAATTAAAAGTAAAGGTTTTCATTATTTGAGTTTATTGGAATTAGATTAGATTAGACTAGGCTAGGATAGATTATATCTCTATACCCGCACATATAGTGTTGTCACCTCGAAACCTACAAGCCCCGGGTTGATTATTTAATGTTGAATTATACGGTATATATTTCACATGACAGGGTGCATGGCACTCAAACCCCTTATCAGTCCAACATTATGTGGAAACACTTTTGGGTGCTCAAATGAAATTCATGGTAAAAAAAGTGGCAATGAGGTGTGAAGGAACACATGTGTGTTCTTAGAAATATGCACTTTTTCATAATCATATAGCCTTGGTGCTCATCGAATCGCCACAAACACCTGCAAAATCATATTTTTTAGGAACACATATACATTCCTAAGAAGGAGAGTGCACAGTCTTAGGAACACGCATTTATTCCTAAATAGTAGTGTGCATGTGCTCCTAAGAAAGATCACATGTGCATTATTATTTTACCCTTGTGAAGTGACCCATTATGACTCCCTCAAATATTTTGGAGGGGGGTATAGGCACCATCTCTAGTCCAACAAATAGTATGTATGTACCATTCCTAGGACCTGAGGGCACATACCTACTACTTAAAACCACCTAGTGGAATCAACATCTCCAATCATAGACCATTATATCCTTAGGGGGGCATGCATGGTTTTTTGAGGCATCCTTCTTAGCCCTATATGGATATAAGATTCCTTTAGCACCTAAGATTCATTTTTCCTCCATTGACCATGTCTAGGGCCCCGAGAATGATACCTAGTGCTAAAAAATGCTAATGGTACCAATATACAAAGTTAGAGGGAAAGGATGCGCTCAAGATGTCATTTTTAGTGGTTCAAAATGTCGTGCTTGGCCCCATAATCCTAGAAGCTTATTTTAGGGCCTATCTCTTAGGATTTTCCCACTCACCACATCCAGGGTCCAAAGAGTGATACTTAATGTTAAAAAACTCATAATGTTGACTACCACCATCCAGATACCAAGGATACTCTAGAATGTTCCTTATAGGTGGTTCAACATGTTTTTTGTTGTCCTTAGATGCCTAAACACTTCCTTTAGTACAAAAGGCTTGGGTTTCCTCTCTCAATCATGTCGAAGTACCAAATACCCACACCTAGTGCCCAAAATATCCTAACGATGCCCATATACCCACTTGAAGATAAAATATCCCCTTTAGAGGCCATGTATGGTTGTTTGAGGTGTCATTCATGACCCTTGAACCCTAGAAGATACCTAAAATATTAATAGGTTGGGTGTGGTGGTTTGATACGTGTTAGAAAAACATGATCGCAGAAAAATAAAATAAAAAAAACATAGAAATAAAAAACAAAAGATACACAATATAAAAGAGACACAGATATATGTGGTTCACCTAGTGTGGGATACATCCACCCTAGAAATTGTCAGTTCTTCCTTTATTATTATCCTGCAAAATGAAGGGAAACAAATTACAACACACTCGTTGTAACTTCCTCTTCTTTATCTCACATTCTCCTCTCCCAGAATACAATATTCACACTCATACACAACCACAATACAATTCCTCATAAAAGAGGGTTTCCTTCTAGGGAAAAAAACCCTAACATAAATTCTACCATCATATCTGCGACCTTATAATGAACATTTTAGATTGACTATGAAATTACAATATTTTACAAGGAAATTTTCCCAAAACTTTCTCTTCAGGGGAACTTCCCATAAATCCCTATCAGGGGGGGGGCTCCATAAATTGTCGCCACCCCCTTTCTCTAGATGTGGGGGGGAAAGCCCCCCCATCAGGAAATGGGTTCCAAAAGTGGTTGAAATAATACCTTTGAATCATGAATATAATCAGGCTCCACAAACAACAAAGTCGTCGTGTTTTTCCTTGGATTCCTAGATTCTTTATACTTATGCTAAGGTTTGGTTTCCAACCCATAACCATGTTAAGGTTTTGAGATCCATAGCTAATTCTCAAAACCTTGTGAGGGAAGTAACATCCTCTCTTAGAATCTAAATATACCCTCCAGAGGTCATGTGTGGTGCTTCAAGACAATGTTCATGGCTACATATGTCTCAAATATTTCATTAGGATCTAAGGCATGGCCTTCTTCTCTAGATCATTTCCAGGGCCCTAGGACACATACTGACTACTTAAAACCATCTAATGGCATTGGTATGCCCAATCATAGGACAAGGATACCCTCAAAAGGCCATGTGTGGTTTTTCAAGGCATGCTCCTTAGCCTTAGATGGCTAGAGGCTTCCATTAGGGTCTAAGGTTCATGTTTCCTCCTTTAACTATGTTTAGGGCCTTGAGACCCATACCTAGTGATAAAAAATTATAACGGTACATTTATACCTATTTAGAGGCAAAGTATGATCTCTAGAGCTCATTTGTGGTGGTTCAAGGTGTAACACACCCAACCATCTAAGTAGATTTTAATGGGATGGGGTATTAAAATTTCATTCTCTTGACTATTTCAAAAATTCCTTTTGAGGATGCCATCATCTTCTACTCTTCAAGAGATTTCCAACCACTATAATTTTTCCCAAAACTGAGCTCTACATCAAAATTTATGGCCTATCAAAGTTATTGGTCTTTATTGACCAAAGGCCATGTCACTACCACATTTCACCCATGTGGCACCCTGTCACCTGTTTCTTCCTACGTGGTGTTGACATGACTCTATAGTAAATGGACCATATTTCATGGAAAAGACATAGAAGTGGCCATTTCATACCTTATCCCACACTTTATCAGAATCTTTCCATCACCTTTCATCACTATAAGGATCCTCCCATTGGATTATTCCCAGGACAAGAAACCCAACACGCTCCGACAAATAACTCTAATGGCTACCTCCTCTGATAGATCAGACAAATCCATGGTTTTGGAAATGGATGGCTAGGATTGGGTTGGGTCTTCTTAGTGGTACCAAATCCTTTTGACACATTATGTCCTATTCACATGTCACATGTCACTATCAACACCTGACACATGGCACTCATACTCACCAAAGGATTTCACCTTCAATTACCAAATCACTATGCCACATGGAACCTTCTATGATCGACACATGGAACCACTTGTTTCATGACATGTGGAAACATCCACATCCTTTTCTTATTTCTTAAACAATGAATTAACAATCTAGCTGATATGTGGGGTCCCTTAGGCCTTGGTAGGTCGATGGTCTATATTCCATCTTGGAGCATCCTCATTGAAATATTCTTCATGCATTCATTCTAAAATTTTCCTTATGATGGATGATTGGTATATTCTCTCAGAGATCCCCTGATGCTGATAGATCAATGGTCAAGGTTTTATCTCAGAGCTCCTCCATCATAGTGTATCCTTGAGATTCATTTCGAATAGCACATTACAATGGACGGTATATATCTCCTCACCTAATATCTAAAGACAAGGATTTGGGGTGAGTACATGTGGTTTCCCAACCCCCATTCTAGGGTCACTCCTAGGTAAACACTTGTCACCAAAAACCACATCGAATGCTAAATTGGCTAGACATGTGGCATGATCACCGATTAACACGTCAACCTCCATGTGGGCTTGATGTGGAATACACATCATCACAAACACACTTATATTATCCACTCACCTGTTGACACCTATCCCTTCCAGTGATACACTAGCCTCCTAACTTTATCCTCCATCACTCTGACGTCACTTCCCTTTGTAACAATTGACAAGGGGAAACATAAGGGTCCACAATAAATAAACGATTATCACCCATCAAGGATTCTTTCCAATCAATGACCTCTATTAAACCTCAGAGTAATCCCATCGGAGTAAAACATTTCCTGGGAACCATGATCACTCTAATTATCCCATTTTATTGGATGATCAAGATTTCTTCATCTTACAGATCCAATGGTTCATATTTGGGTACACTTGTCCCAAGGTATGATCTAGCCGAGACTCCTCCTTTGCCATTCCATCCAATCAATGGTTGGCACTTGTTACTTCTAGACTCGTTGGTTTTCCTTATTATCTTGACATGTCACACTGAGGTCACCTCACCTGTTAGCCTCGTTTAAACGATACCACATTTATCTATGACTAAGATTAATCATGGGCTAGTTCTAATGGATGACCAAGATCATCCCTCAGACTCCCCTTTTCAAAATGCTTCCACTTTGGAATTTAGGGATACTCTAACCATAGGAATCTGATAACACTCACACTCATGATCTATGACTAATATTAATCATCATACCATATCCAATGAATTTTATTATATTGGGTCTTTTATGCCCTCAAAATTTGACTGTGTCCTCCATGAAGGATCTAATGATCCATAATATTTTGTTAATACCTTCTGATATATCAATAGTACTCATTTATTGAAGGTATACCCTCTACAAGAATCATAATCTACTTTGATGGAGGGTCAATATCTATCCATTTCACCAGATTAATGGTCGAGACTGTGTCTCACCCTAGAGAAAATGGAGGGCCCGGATCTAAATGTTGTTCTAGATCAATAGTCATGATCTTCTAGGAAAAATAAGTCTTTACGCAGGCTTGATAGTCTAGTCCAGGACTTAGTCAATTTCATGGGGTTTCACTAAGTCTTTTCAAGACTGGAAAGTTTCATAAATCCTTTCTCGGGTCCAAGTCACCCCTTTTCCTGCATAGGATAACTTTGATTTTTTTCATTCTGAAAAAAAATTCTTTTATCGCAGGAAAACCAAAAACTGTGATGCACAAGTATATGGATCCAATCACTATGACATAAAATTATATGGATCCAAAAACTGCGACATACAGGTGGTATTTATTTCCTCTTATCCTAAAAGGTCCATTTTTTGTAGGTATCTAAACACTGCGAGACTCTATTGCCTCTATGTGTGTGTGTGTGTGTGTGTGTGTGTGTGTGTGTGTGTGTATCTATATAGGTATAACTATAATTTTGTTCACGGTTAGCAAGGTTACAATTTTATTCCTTCAACTATAGACAATACAAGGGCTCAAGAATTCACTTGCATGTGTATACCCATAACCTTGCGATTTCTCAATTTCTATAATGCACAACATACAAGAGATCCACCAATCTAATTGTCAATCAAGCATGCACACCCTTGAGAAAATTATAGACATTTAGTCATAAATTACATTCAATACATAGATTTAAGAAATAATTATGTTATAGTTGATAACTAGCCAACTAACTATGGGTGTTCTCCTTTCCACCCAACCATAGGATCTTCTCACGCAATGACTTCGGTAGAAGGCCAACCCCTTGCCAAGCCATGATACCACAAGGAAATTTATTATGTTCTTTTTTTTCCTAGATTGGTCCTCTATGAGGCTTATCACATGCCTTTCCAACATCAAACTCATGGCCTCTACCCCCCCAGATGGGTCCTCGATTTCACCCTTTATTTTCTCATTTGTCTCCTAGACATAAAATTTTGGGAAGGTTCTCGACCTATCCTCCTTTTATCAGAAGGCACCCGTGAGTCAATCTCGGTTGTAGATTTGGTACTCTATGGTACCTTTGGCTAGAATCCTCTATTGTACGTGCCATATTTTCCATGCATGTATTCATTGAGGGTGGTTGGTCGATCAATTACCATCCCTTCCTCATTACTGACCTTCCTTGATATCGGGGCTGAGGGAAGTTTCAAATATTCCTAAAACAATACATTAACAAAGTGGCTTGGTCCATTAGAGAAATAAACCATTCTTTTATTCATCTATTGGTATCATGTCTCATACCTTTAAGTCTTAACCCGCACAGTCAATTGTTGTCATTTCAATTAAATAATAATACATTTACATCATTTGTGTGTCATTTCATGGAAGCCATAAATCATGATTAATTACACGTAATTGTAGGGTTTAGAGAGGGGGGTGTTACACAAGGTGTCATTATTGGCCCTAGAAGCCTAGAAGATTCCTTTATGGTTTATCTCTTAGGCGTGTTCCCTTGACCATATCCAGTGACCAAGGATACCCTCATAACCCTTAATGTTCAAAACCTCATAATGTTGATTATCCCCATCCAGAGACCAAGGATACCCTAAAAAGGTCCTTTGTGGTGGTTCAGCATGTCATTGCTAATCCTATATGCATAGAGGCTTCCTTTAGGACCTAATTCCCAAGTTTCATCTCTTGATCATGTCCAAGTGCCCAACAACTAAACCTAGTTCTCACAATATCCTAACGATTCCCATATCCCTAGTCACAGACCAAAGGTCCCCTTGAGAGGTCATGTATGGTGGTTTTAGGTGCCATTCATGAACCTTGATCCCTAGAAGCTATCTAAAACATGAATAGGTCATGTGTGGTGGTTTGAGGTTTTTTGTTTATCCCTGGATCACTATAATCTTTATACTTTGACTAAGTATTGGGTTTCCCCCCTCATCCATATCAAGGACTTGAGACCCATAGTTAATGCTAAAAAAACTATGAGGGAACTAAAATCCTTTGGTAGAGGCCAACGATACCCTCCATAGGTCAAATCTCGCTTGTTTTGCAGGATTTTTGGATTTTGGGGTTTATGTAATGGGTATGGTATGTTGACCCATGGGTTTACCCATGTTTAGGGATTTTTGTAATGTATAAATAAGTAGATAGGAATTAGAGAAAATTCTGTCGAAGGTGGTCCAAGTTGGCTTCGTGCAAGAATATGTAAATCTCTAGCTAAGAGAAAGTGATTGTAAGAGGCTTTTTGCTAATAAGGAGTTAGCTCTGTGCCTTTACCTAATTCTGGGAAGGAGGATCTGGTGGGCTACATGCATATATACTGTCCTCTATGGAGTTGGGTTATGTGGCTCTGTGCACAGTGGCAAATGGTTGTAAAATATTGAAGAAGACTAATAAAGAAGAAGAATAAGTTGGTGGACATAGCCCCACACTAGGGTGAATCATGTAAATCATGTGTTGATGTGCTTTGTTTATGTTGTTTATGTTGTTATGTGTTTATTTTCTTATTGCACTGATATTTATATATGTTAGATAGATGTATGGATGCTTAGTATGGTAAATGAATGATAGATCTGAGTTAATGCTATGTGATAAACGATTGGAAGTGTGTGATCTTCTCATTACTACATTGTTATGTATTTAGGGTTTATTCTGCAATGTGAATGGGAGTTAAGAAATAATGCATATTGATTAGATAAGTGCTATGTTAAGTGTTGTAATCACAGATCTGTGTCCCAGCTAGGTTGTAGACACCTGAGTCCTACAACCCCCCTGCCTCTACCTCGGGTGAGACTTCATCTGCTTCACAGGTGTTGCCGAAAGGGCAAGTAGTTAGGGTTTTGTTGGTGTGTTTTTGAAGTGTTGAACCCTAGGTCTGCCCCTGTGCCAACAGGTCTTAGTCAGATAATTCTCCAAGATCTTATTGAAATATTCTACTGTTCCATTATCTTGGGGATGGTATGGTGTACTCTTCTAGTGATAGAATTCTAACTCCTCAGTCATAGCCCTGATAGTACTATTGATAAAGTGAGTACCTTTATCACTCATCAAAACTCTTAGACACCCAAATATGGTGATCACTTATTCAAACAAGAAGTGTGTTGTTTTCTCTGCACTGTAGTCTTTGACTGGTGTTATTTCTGCCCACCTTGTTAAGTATTTTGTCACAAAAATGATATATCTAGCTCCCAACCTTCTTGCTAGTGGATTGACTGGTCCAACAAAGTCTATTTCCCATTTTTCAAATACATGTAAAGTGACATGTTGTCTTCGCGACATCTCATCCCTTATGTTGGGTTTTCCCACCCTCTGACAAACATCACATGTCTGGAAATATTCCTTGTCATCTCTATGAATTGTTGGCCACCATAATCCTACACGCAATACCTTCTACACAGTATATTTTACTGCATAATGTCCTCCAACTAATCCCTCATGAGCTTCTTTCAAAATTCTATTCCTTTGATGTTCTAATACACACCTTCTCAAAATTCTTTATGCACCCATTTTATATAAGTGTCCTGCAATAAGTTGAAATTATGCAACCCTGACTATCGATTTTTTCTTCTATGTAGTGATAAATTCTTGTGGCCCAATCTCCATATTCAAGTATTTAATAATATCAACCAAATATTCATCAACTATTTGTACTGAAAACAACTGCACAACAAGGAAGTTGTCCTCCAAGTTGGTAGTTTCCTCTCCATTAGTGACCCTAGATAGGTGGTCAGGTCATGCATTCAACTTCCATGGTTTGAATATCACCTCAATATCAAATTATTGGAATAATAAAAACCATCTACAGATCCTCCCCCCCCCAACAATGGCTTTTTGATTAGATATTTTAGGGCCAAATGATCTATGAACATATTAAAATGTTTCCCCAGTAAATAGTGCCTGAAATTCTGAAGTGCATATACCATGACTAGGCCTTCTCTTTCTGTGGNAGAATTCACTTGCATGTGTATACCCATAACCTTGTGATTTCTCAATTTCTATAATGCACAACATACAAGAGATCCACCAATCTAATCATCAATCAAGCATGCACACCCTTGAGAAAATTATAGACATTTAGTCATAAATTACATTCAATACATAGATTTAAGAAATAATTATGTTATAGTTGATAACTAGCCAACTGACTATGGGTGTTCTCCTTTCCACCCAACCATAGGATCTTCTCACGCAATGACTTCGGTAGAGGGCCAACCCCTTGCCAAGCCATGATACCACAAGGAAATTTATTATGTTCTCTTTTTTCCTAGATTGGGCCTCTATGAGGCTTATCACATGCCTTTCCAACATCAAACTCGTGGCCTCTACCCCCCTAGATGGGTCCTCGATTTCACCCTTTATTTTCTCATTTGTCTCCTAGACATAAATCTTGGGAAGGTTCTCGACCTGTCCTCCTTCTATCAGAAGGCACCCGTGAGTCAATCTCGGTTGTAGATTTGGTACTCTATGGTACCTTTGGCTGGATTCCTCTGTTGTACGTGCCTGTATTCATTGAGGGTGGTTGGTCGATCAATTACCATCCCTTCCTCATTACTGACCTTCCTTGATATCGGGGTTGAGGGAAGTTTCGAATATTCCTAAAACAATACATTAACAAAGTGGCTTGGTCCATTAGCGAAATAAACCATTCTTTTATTCATATATTGGTATCATGTCTCATACCTTTAAGTCTTAACCCACACAGTCAATTTTTGTCATTTCAATTAAATAATAATACATTTACATCATTTGTGTGTCATTTCATGGAAGCCATAAATCATGATTAATTACACGTAATTATAGGGTTTAGAGAGGGGGGTGTTACACAAGGTGTCATTATTGTCCCTAGAAGCCTAGAAGATTCCTTTATGGTTTATCTCTTAGGCATGTTCCCTTGACCATATCCAGTGACCAAGGATACCCTCATAACCCTTAATGTTCAAAACCTCATAATGTTGATTATCGCCATCCAGAGACCAAGGATACCCTAAAAAGGTCCTTTGTGGTGGTTCAGCATGTCATTGCTAATCCTATATGCATAGAGGCTTCCTTTAGGACCTAAGTCCCAAGTTTCATCTCTTGATCATGTCCAAGTGTCCAACAGCTAAACCTATTTCTCACAATATCCTAACGATTCCCATATCCCCAGTCACAGACCAAAGGTCCCCTTGAGAGGTCATGTATGGTGGTTTTAGGTGCCATTCATGAACCTTGATCCCTAGAAGCTATCTAAAACATGAATAGGTCATGTGTGGTGGTTTGAGGTTTTTTGTTTATCCCTGGATCACTATAATCTTTATACTTTGACTAAGTATTGGGTTTCCCCCCTCATCCATATCAAGGACTTGAGACCCATAGTTAATGCTAAAAAAACTATGAGGGAACTAAAATCCTTTGGTAGAGGCCAACGATACCCTCCATAGGTCAAATCTCGCTTGTTTTGCAGGATTTTTGGATTTTGGGGTTTATGTAATGGGTATGGTATGTTGACCCATGGGTTTACCCATGTTTAGGGATTTTTGTAATGTATAAATAAGTAGATAGGAATTAGAGAAAATTCTGTCGAAGGTGGTCCAAGTTGGCTTCGTGCAAGAATATGTAAATCTCTAGCTAAGAGAAAGTGATTGTAAGAGGCTTTTTGCTAATAAGGAGTTAGCTCTGTGCCTTTACCTAATTCTGGGAAGGAGGATCTGGTGGGCTACATGCATATATACTGTCCTCTATGGAGTTGGGTTATGTGGCTCTGTGCACAGTGGCAAATGGTTGTAAAATATTGAAGAAGACTAATAAAGAAGAAGAATAAGTTGGTGGACATAGCCCCACACTAGGGTGAATCATGTAAATCATGTGTTGATGTGCTTTGTTTATGTTGTTTATGTTGTTATGTGTTTATTTTCTTATTGCACTGATATTTATATATGTTAGATAGATGTATGGATGCTTAGTATGGTAAATGAATGATAGATCTGAGTTAATGCTATGTGATAAACGATTGGAAGTGTGTGATCTTCTCATTACTACATTGTTATGTATTTAGGGTTTATTCTGCAATGTGAATGGGAGTTAAGAAATAATGCATATTGATTAGATAAGTGCTATGTTAAGTGTTGTAATCACAGATCTGTGTCCCAGCTAGGTTGTAGACACCTGAGTCCTACAACCCCCCTGCCTCTACCTCGGGTGAGACTTCATCTGCTTCACAGGTGTTGCCGAAAGGGCAAGTAGTTAGGGTTTTGTTGGTGTGTTTTTGAAGTGTTGAACCCTAGGTCTGCCCCTGTGCCAACAGGTCTTAGTCAGATAATTCTCCAAGATCTTATTGAAATATTCTACTGTTCCATTATCTTGGGGATGGTATGGTGTACTCTTCTAGTGATAGAATTCTAACTCCTCAGTCATAGCCCTGATAGTACTATTGATAAAGTGAGTACCTTTATCACTCATCAAAACTCTTAGACACCCAAATATGGTGATCACTTATTCAAACAAGAAGTGTGTTGTTTTCTCTGCACTGTAGTCTTTGACTGGTGTTATTTCTGCCCACCTTGTTAAGTATTTTGTCACAAAAATGATATATCTAGCTCCCAACCTTCTTGCTAGTGGATTGACTGGTCCAACAAAGTCTATTTCCCATTTTTCAAATACATGTAAAGTGACATGTTGTCTTCGCGACATCTCATCCCTTATGTTGGGTTTTCCCACCCTCTGACAAACATCACATGTCTGGAAATATTCCTTGTCATCTCTATGAATTGTTGGCCACCATAATCCTACACGCAATACCTTCTACACAGTATATTTTACTGCATAATGTCCTCCAACTAATCCCTCATGAGCTTCTTTCAAAATTCTATTCCTTTGATGTTCTAATACACACCTTCTCAAAATTCTTTATGCACCCATTTTATATAAGTGTCCTGCAATAAGTTGAAATTATGCAACCCTGACTATCGATTTTTTCTTCTATGTAGTGATAAATTCTTGTGGCCCAATCTCCATATTCAAGTATTTAATAATATCAACCAAATATTCATCAACTATTTGTACTGAAAACAACTGCACAACAAGGAAGTTGTCCTCCAAGTTGGTAGTTTCCTCTCCATTAGTGACCCTAGATAGGTGGTCAGGTCATGCATTCAACTTCCATGGTTTGAATATCACCTCAATATCAAATTATTGGAATAATAAAAACCATCTACAGATCCTCCCCCCCCCAACAATGGCTTTTTGATTAGATATTTTAGGGCCAAATGATCTATGAACATATTAAAATGTTTCCCCAGTAAATAGTGCCTGAAATTCTGAAGTGCATATACCATGACTAGGCCTTCTCTTTCTGTGGTGTTTTAATTCTACTATGATTATGACAATTATTTTATGGTAAATTCTATAGGATGGTCAAAATCCCCTGCTCTTGGATGTGCCAAAATTGATCCAAGTGCTATGGATGATGCATCCACATGCACATGAAATGTCTTTTTGCAATCCAGGATTACTGGGATAGGTGTTGTGACCATATTTTCTTTTAAGGTGTCCAAACCTTGTTGACAGTCCTCATTCCACAGGAATATGATATCCTTATTTAACAAATTTTTCATTGGTGTAGTAATCAACGCATACCCATTTATAAATTTCTTTTAATANCAACCTTCTTGCTAGTGAATTGACTGGTCCAACAAAGTCTATTTCCCATTTTTCAAATAAATGTAAAGTGACATGTTGTCTTCGCGACATCTCATCCCTTATGTTGGGTTTTCCCACCCTCTGACAAACATCACATGTCTGGAAATATTCCTTGGCATCTCTATGAATTGTTGGCCACCATAATCCTACACGCAATACCTTCTACATAGTATATTTTACTGCATAATGTCCTCCAACTAATCCCTCATGAGCTTCTTTCAAAATTCTATTCCTTTGATGTTCTAATACACACCTTCTCAAAATGCTTTATGCACCCATTTTATATAAGTGTCCTGCAATAAGTTGAAATTATGCAACCCTGACTATCGATTTTTTCTTCTATGTAGTGATAAATTCTTGTGGCCCAATATCCGTATTCAAGTATTTAATAATATCAACCAAATATTCATCAACTATTTGTACTGAAAACAACTGCGCATCAGGGAAGTTGTCCTCCAAGTTGGTAGTTTCCTCTCCATTAGTGACCCTGGATAGGTGGTCAGGTCATGCATTCAAATTCCATGGTTTGAATATCACCTCAATATCAAATTATTTGAATAATAAAAACCATCTACAGATCCTCCCCCCCCAACAATGTCTTGTTGATTAGATATTTTAGGGCCAAATGATCTATGAACATATTAAAATGTTTTCCTAGTAAATAGTGCCTGAAATTCTGAAGTGCATATACCATGACTAGGCCTTCTCTTTCTGTGGTGTTTTAATTCTACTATGATTATGACAATTATTTTATGGTAAAGTCTATAGGATGGTCAAAATCCCCTGCTCTTGGATGTGCCAAAATTGATCCAAGTGCTATGGATGATGCATCCACATGCACACGAAATGTCTTTTTGCAATCCAGGATTACTGGGATAGGTGTTGTGACCATATTTTCTTTTAAGGTGTCCAAACCTTGTTGACAGTCATCATTCCACAGGAATATGATATCCTTATTTAACAAATTTTTCATTGGTGTAGTAATCAATGCATACCCATTTATAAATTTCTTTTAATAGCATGTATGTCACAATTTTTCTCTCAACTACCACACTGATTTTGGTGGTGGTAAATTGACAATGAATGCAATCTTAGAAGGATCCACTAGGTACCCTTTTTTACAGACTATGTGTCCCAATAGTATTTCAAAAGGTGTCCTAAACATGCACTTATTGATATTCAATGATATATGGCAGTGCCTACATATTTCCAACATCATCCTTAATACCTCTACATGATATTTTAACAAACTATATAAAGTCTAGTCATCTAGACATAATTCTAAGAACTAATGCATGAATTCTTTAAAGGTAGCTATGAATACTCTTGAAAATATGGTTGGTGCATTATTTATCCCAAATGGCATGATTTTATACTCGTAGGATCCCCATTCTATAGAAATAGTAGTCTTATACCAGTCTTCTGGAGCTATCTTGATCTGATGGTACCTTGAGAATCCATCTGTAAATGAATATGCTTCTTGGCCTCCCACATTCTATAATATTTCTTATATGAAAGGGGTAG
>JZKD02S1636336.1:103811-116455 GCA_000966675.3 Picea glauca
CCCTCCATGCTCTTTAAATAGAGATCATGGACCAATCGGGTGTTAAGCCACAGATCAATGGCCGTTAAGATCGAGGAGAGTATGAACCGTCGGATCACTCTATGTCGGGAACATAGCGTGACCATCGGATTGCCTAACTACAAATACATACTAATTCATACTAAAGAAACAAACTTTACCTAACGACATATTAGACCAAGTAGATCTTAACTAACTCCTAAGTGTCTAAATATCCTAACAGGAAAAGGGTCATGTAAGTAAGCATCATTCAATTTTCTCAAATGTACACAAATCCTTATCCATCCTTGTTTCTTTTCTTTCACTACCATAGGACTTATCCATTCATATTCCTCTATTGGTTCTATGATACCAGCTTCCAACATTCTATCAATTTCAACCTTCACTTTGTGTTTATACACTCGTTTTAGTTTGTAAGGTCTCTGCCTGACAGGTCTTTCCTCATATTTGAGAGGTATATTCATATCTCCCAGCTCTCCTTCTATGCCCTTCATCTCTGTAAAGGTCGTTACGAACAGGTCACTGTACTTGTGCAATAACTCTGTTATTCTTTCTACTATTTGTTCATCCCAATAGTCTCTAATACTTTCCATTTTAGGGTTATTAGTTGTCTCAATGTTGACTTTGTTCACCTTGATAGGTGCATAAAATAATTTTGAATCCAAATATGGACCTTCCATCTCTCTTTCTCCTTCAATTTCTATAATATGAATATTGCATGGGTCATCCTCATTTGGTGCCTCTTCTTCAACATGATAGCATGACATTAGTTCTTTCACCACATGTATTTTCTATTGTTGATACTCTTTCATGAGTTCAACCTCTGGTTCATCAGTAAATATTACACCTTTTATTTTCTTCAGTGGCGATTCAATGTTGGGTTTTTCATGTTCAAATGAGAAAGATACTACAAAGTTCTGTTGTAATGTTTTCTATTCAGTAGTACCTCTACGCATCTCCTGGTCTACATACCAGTTTTATGGGATTCCTTCCAATTTGTGGATGAAAGTATGAGGCCCTTATTGAGGTGGTGTCATCCTCATTTTTGTCTTTCACTTCTCCAAATGTTCTGCTGGTGTCTCCTATCCATCATACCTCTGCATTTTATTGTTGCCTTGTTCTGTGCTAAATCCAATGCAGTAATCATTTACATTGGTACCAGTCCTGAATTGTTTCTTAATACGCACCCCACCATCTTGCAGGTATATTGTTGAGTGCAATATCTAGCAATAAGATCCTTTTATTCTCTAATACTTCATCTTCATATTTTTTTAGAATTTTCTCTATATCATTTACCCCATGAAAATTAGTAGTTTCTCTTATCTACCAACCCATATTATTGTGCACCTTCTTGTGGAGAATTCATGTAATCTCTACTACCAATTCTCCAGACTCGTATCTGAGTCATAATCACATGATATGATTCTTCTCCAGCTGAGTACCTGATATGCATTTTGATTAACATAATATTCTTCACACACGATGGTTTTGTACAATTTGTTGATTTCATCTAGGTCTAAATAGGTGGGTTCTACGAACCTTTCTCCTTCAGATGGGTGTAATGATGCAATGAATCTATATTCACCTGATTTAAATATCATTTTCCTTGTCTTCAATTTTATTATGGCCTTGTTATCAAATGCCCAATCTAGTCCAAGCAATGTTGGATATGGTACTTACTTGACCTAAAGGTCGTGATTCATTGGTGTGGTCCATTGATGAAGGAATCTTGTGCATTTTTATGTTCTGATTATGCTATGCAACTGATGTAGACACAACATGTTGTTTGAGGAAATCCTATGTTGCCTCCTTGAATGTATCTTTTTCTTTCCGTGCATCAAACTAATTATGTGGTTTAGTGTTTTTATTCACCCATTGGTGTTGCATTGGGTCTTGCCTTACTGTGTCAATTCTTGTCTTATCTCCTCCTCACGTGACTATGTTGATATTTATTCCATCATCCCTATATTCTATAAAATCCATTAAAAATTATGGTTGTTCCAGTTCCTCTTTTCATGAATCTTTCCCAAAAGTGTTTGACATTCCTTTGTATCATGGTCTGTTGTGCGACAATACATACATGTCGCTGGTGAGATTGGACATTCCCTTGCATAATGTCCTAGCTATTGACAGTTGTGGCACACTACTAGACCTATGCCTCTTCCAAATCCACCTCTACCTTTTCCTCCACATCTGTATCCATCTCAATCTCCTCGTGGTGCATTATATTGAGGTACTTGATTATACTACGCATGGTTATACTATGGTTTCAATTGTTATATGGTGGATGCGTAGTGTTATATTGCAGCTGTGAATTATTATTTGGAGGTGGTACCTGGTTAAAATGAGATGCAACTTTCCCTGTCATTATTTCTTCCTGCACCCTATAGGTATCTGAAGTTCTTTCTCTCATCAACTCCATCATCCTACAATATTTATCATCATGACCCACTGACTTACAAAAATTGCAGTACGAACTCTTGGGTATTGTCTAGTATTTTTTCATCATGGGAAAATGATATGGATCATGTCCATGCATCTTATCATGTCCATGCATCACCTAATTCAATTGTCATTTTCCTTGTCTTCAAGTTTATTATGGCCTTGTTATCAAATGCCCAATCTAGTACAAGCAATGTTGGATATGGTGTTGTGCCATATACAATCTCTATTACTTCAATGTATGCCTTAATACACACTCCATCTAAATATACTATCACGCCCTTAATCCTTCCAATTGGTATAACTCTCTATTGATTTACTAATTTCATCTATATAGGAGAATATCCTAATGTGGGTTCTCCCATGCACTTCCATGTCTTATTATATATCACATCTACCTCAGAGCCTAAGTCCAGTATAATACCCCCCATATTGAAATCTACAATATTCGCATTCAGTATGAATTCCCTTATTGTCCTCCTTCTTGTATGTAGGTGATTGACTATTTTCTTCTCTAACTTCCCCTCTACCTCTGTGTTCCATATTTCTAACATTCTTTTAAAAAAATTCATAGATGATGGATTATTCAGTAGCTTAACATAGGATTGCATACAATTATTTATGGTACTTACTTGAACTAAAGGTTGTGATTCATTGGTGTGGTCCATTGATAAAGGAATATCATACATTTGTATGTTCTGAGCATGCTATGTGGCTGATGTAGACACAACATATTGTTTGAGGAACTCCTATGTTGCCTCCTTGAATGTCTATTTTTCTTTCTGTGCATCAAACTACTTCTGTGGTTCGGTGTTTTTCTTCACCCATTGGTGTTGCGTTGGGTCTTGCCTTACTGTGTCAATTCCTGTCTTATCTCCTCCTCACATGACTATGTTGATATTTATTCCCTCATCCATGGCTTCTGCAGATATCCACTAACATGTTGGGCCTCAGAAATGTCGCATTTATATCCTCTTTTTCCTTCACTATTCCTTACATTTCATCGTCGCATTAACCTTCCATCATACCATTTCCATAATGCTACTTGGTTTTCTCCTTATTATTTTCCATTATATTCATTTTAGTATTATAAGTGAATTTATGATTAAATCTTAGAAAAATGACATATTTTCATTATATATCAAGGTTGGATGAGTTTGATGATGTGTGCAGGAATATGTGAAGATTTCAACAAAGTCAAATATTACCACCTAACCTCAAATTCGAATTTAATCTTCAAGCTTTGAAGATTTGAAGAATATTTGGGACAAGAATTCAAGCATATTCAAAGGAGAAGATCATGGAGATTTTGATAGGATATCTTATCCAAGATATGAGTGGAGGATTTGAAGGAATAAGTTGAGAGAATAGTGGATCTGTAATTATGACACTCTTCAAGACTTTCATGTATATAAGAGAGTTCTCTCTCTTCATGAGGGAGGGTGGAAATTCATATCATTCATAATTGGGAGATTAGCTTGGGAGTTAGAATCATGTAATTTATAATTTAGTCTTGTAATTAGGAGAAGGGGATTCTTAGCTTTGTTATTTTTTCATTCTTTGTCATTTGACTCTTGTAATATAATTTGAGATTGATATATTGTGTGAGCTCACATATGCCTTTTGTTATTCAACTCTTCACATGTTGTATTGTTTTCCTAGATTAATTTCATTTCAACAATTTAGATTAGATTACTTCTACTTCAGTCCTTCATATATAGTGTGTGTGCTTCGTAAGCCTATGAACCTCGGATTGACAAATTAAATAGATGTGCAAGTATTACAATGGAATTAAATGACAATATTTTTGCCTAACATTTTGATGCCATTGCCGGGGAAGCACGATGTATTGAGGTTTAGATTGAATTTCCATGCAAGTGTGATTAGTCATGCTCCTAACTCTAAGGTGACATATGGGTAAGGGCATGTAGGGAGTGTTTCAATTTTTGCAAGTGTAAGTGTAGATTTCAATTTCTGCAAATTCAATTTTTGCAACTGTGAAGAGGTTTTCATGTGTTTCAACAAGTGTGACTTTTTTTTTTTTTTTTTTTTGGGTTTTGTAAGAACCCCCTTTTGCAATATGATTTAACTATGAGTGTCATCTTGGAACAACTCTCTCATATCCTTGCAAAAGTTGGGATCTCCTCTTCTCACGAAGAGGAGATCTTGACAGCAGCCCAGAGCTTAAATACTCCTCCAAAAATTAACAAGGAATCAACATCTGAGGAACTTGAGGAGGACAATGAGGAGTTGCAGCATGATCTGAGCAAGGGAAATCATGCCTATGAAATCTATATCAAACGATGGTTTCAAGCAACTACCAGGTTAAATTCTTTTAATTTTTCGTTTTATTTAGAAAGTTTGTAGTCACAACAACTAGATTCATTCACTCTTGAATATTTCCATTATTCATTTGAAAAATTGCCACTGAACATATTGTTGTTATTGTTACATGCTTGGATCCACTGGAAATTTGCCTACATGTAACCAATATTTAATTCCCAATTAGCATAGAATATGTAGGCTAACGAATAAAACAATGTTTTTGCTCTAATTTTTTTTTAATAAGTATGCTCTCCTCTGTGCTTCATGTGATCGCAATGATCAGAAAATAGGAATGATTTTGATTTCAGTAATGAATGTCTTTGCGTCCATCCTTTGACCTGCAAATAAACACAATAATTTTTATTTTTTTTGTAGACAAATAAAACACAGTGAAAATTTTACATGCTATTAAAATGAAAAGTTTCGATGTTACAACATGTTGATACAAAAAAAAAATTACATGTTGTTACAACACGCTGATACAAAAAAAATTGTACATGTTGTCTCAACATGATGGTACAACAACATTTTACATGTTGTTACAACGAAATTTTATTGTAACAATGATTGAATAAATTTTCATTTCTGCAAACAATAAAACATTAGACGAATAAAAACAATACCAAAATTTTTCTATGCTGAAACAGTGGATTTTTTTCTTTTTTTTTTAAATGCTAAGACAGTCGTTGAAATAGTGAAATTCTACATACTGATACAGTAAAAATTTTACATGCTAACAGTCAAATTTTACATGTTACAACGAAATTTTACTCGCTGTAACAGTGACATTTTTGTTGTAATAGTGATTGAACAGTTTTATGCCTGCACTCTTATCATTTTTAACTTTCGGTCTGGTGCATTTCTGAAACTGTGTTTTGCTTGCAATTGGTTGAATTGCATTTTCCATCCATGCTAACCCTACAACCTAGAAACAAAAACAAAACTTGCAATTGTGACAATGAAATAAGAAAATACTTAAGTGGACTTCTCCTGGATCTGCGATAACAAAAAAAAAAACAATCAATTGATTAGTCAAATCCTCTTTCTTTTCCTCACCTCCGATGAATGAGAATCCACACGTGATATTTGTCACAAATTTCGGTAACTATAATGATATGCAAGTGAGAATTTTATGGGATTGATTAGTTATTGCACATTTTAAGATCTCAAAAAGATTTCGGGATCAATCCTTTCTGGGGTTGATTGTTAGCTTACATTTGATGACTCGATCCCATTCTTTGCTGACCATTGTGCTACTGAGATATCGAAGAGATTTTCCTGCCGGAGGTTGCAAAACTAAAATCCACCTGTCATTTGATTGTGTATCAATTCGATTTGAAAAAATATTCTTGCCAATTCATCTCTTCCAAATTAAATGATGGTCCTATGTGTCTAGCTGTCATGATTTTCTTGCTCTCGCTGGACATTTTTCACAAAATTGATTTCACGAGAAAGATTTAGTTTGATTTCTAATGCTCAAATTGAAATTTTCCGTTGATTAACATCAAATGGTAGACAATCAACTTTGGGTTCACTTTGCGAGCCAAAAGTGACAAATTTTAAAAATCTGGCACACGAGTTTTGTGCAGAAGGGTCTCATTTAGCTGACTCGCGGGCGGTTTTTGAAAATTTTGCTTAGTTTGAGAGCAATTCGAATTTTTCTGAACATGAAAAATACAGATTTTAGGATGGTTGGTTTTCCAACGTGGCATACAAACATAGGTAGGAAAGTTTTATCATAGTTTTGTTCGTTTTGTAAATAAATTATATTTTGTTTGTAAATAAATGAAATAGTTTAAATAAATCAATATTTATGTATATATATATTTTTTTATTTGTTTTCTATTAACATCAAGAAACTAATATTTCTTTGTTTGTTAGTTTTTAATAACATAAATTATTTTATATATATATATTTTTGTTTTTTTTTTTTTTTTTTTTTTTTTTTTATTGGGGGAATCGACAACTCGTGGTTCTTGTACTCGCATGACATGGGGTCGATCCCCAGGCGGCTACCACTATAACCCCAGGTGCAACCACCCAGCCTGCAAGAATGGCGCATGAGTAAGTCCGAGTGAGAATCGAACATGAGACTTCATTTACAAATTTCCTTCCATTTACATGGCACTTGCCAATCCGTCTACACCCGTGCGGGCATTTTTTTGTTTTGTTTTATTATAAAACAAAAGAAACAATTTTTTTTTATAAAAACATTATAAAAATAAAAACAATAAAAATGTAAAATCATAAAAATGATTTCTTTTGTTTTATGTAAAGAAAAACAAAAACAATATAAAAATCAAAATTATAAAAATCAAAAACATTGTCAAAATGTGTAAATGGACATCTCATTCCTAAAAACGATAGTTAAGACATGTTTTTATGTTTAACATTCATTTGTTTTCCTTAAGTCACTTTGGTATAAATCAATGATAGAACAAATAAGTGCGGACATCAGCTATAATTGCATTTATTTTCTATCTCAATTTTGTACTTATCTCTTGCATTTTATGTTTTGTGATGCTCTCACGAAGTTTTGATTGCAGGATTAGTACTAAAGATTGATTGCAGGAACATGATGCTCATTTTCCATGCCAGAGTAATGACGCAGACCCCTTCCTAGACCTGGAGGTTGGGATCCGCATAGGATCTTCTCCTTTCGGCCCAAGAGCTCGAATGGATCTTCTATTTCCCTTTCGGGAAATCTACCCACAACAACACCTTGAGGAAATTTCCTCTTTTATTTTGAGATATCGGACTTCACGATTTTGCGAATCCCGTGGTTGAATGCCTTACCTCTTAGACCTCCGAAACCTGAATTTTTAACACTTGGCCTTTCCCTGATGTCAATTTTGTCTTTTCTCCTTTCACGATTTTGGGGGTTGCGATGTCGTGCAACTCTGTTCCTCAACTCCTGAAGTCCCGAAAAATCAAATTTTTGATTCGCTGAATTTCAAATGTCCCGACCTTCCCTTTCTCTTCACGATTTCGGGGTTTCAACCACCGAAATGTGCTTTTACATACCTTCGGGATTCCTGAACCTCTGAATCCTGAAACTCCGAAACTATGAGGTTCCGCTTTCGAGGAGATCAATGGTTGTGAACTCTCCCTTGACCCAATGGTCAGTGCAATTTTGCATACTGGGATTTCAATATACTGACACTTGAACTCTCTGTCCTCTCCACCTTCCGATCTCTGAAGTCCCAAAATGATCTGACGGTCCTGGGAATCTTGATCAATGATTGATGTTAATCTAGGCTATCCAAAGGATGGCTCTGTCCTGACCATTATCCACCTATCATCTTCCACAGATAAAACGATCTTCGTTGTTTCGGTAGTTCTCCTTGGATAACCTCGACCATCCAAATTCCTTCTTCAAAGATCTCTGGTTCTAAATTGACCCTGCGACTTTCTTCTGGAACCTATCCTCTACATGATGACTAAAGTTCCCTTTTTCTCTACAAATACCTTGAAGACGCTAACTCTCTTGAGCTTTCTTTTGCTAACTCAAATCTCCTGTGAGATTTCTACACGCACTCCTTGCGGCACTCTTCAAATACCTCTAAGTATTTGAATCCTTTGACTCTATGCAACTCCTTACGACAATAGTCTTCAAGCTTCTCCTGGGTTGGTAAGTTATGAACTTCCACCCAGCCTACGCACACCTTGCACGGCTTCTGTGCCTGCCTTGCACTTCTACGAGACATGACAACAACGGTATCCCTCCTGAGCTTTCAGAGATGAACTCTGAACCTGTCAACGCACTCCTTATGGACGCTTCACTGCAGTCCTTGCAGGAATCTTTGACCCAGGAAGAGAAACAATTGAAACTCATTTCCTTACTCTCTCAAACTTCAAATACCCACCATGAAATCATACATACATAGCATAAAATAAAATATACAATAGAAAGAGTAAAACAACCATGAGCATAACATTCAACATGTATACACAGAAAACATTAGAACACGATGAGTCTGAATCAAAGCTTCATATATTAATCTCGAAACTTTTGTACATGGGCTCCTCTACACAACTCTCTGCTTCTTCTCTTCTCTATGCTTTATGCTCAATTGATAAAGTTGCTAATGTTAAAAATGATACAAGATGAGGGTGTCTATAGTCGTTTTTCCCTCCTATTCTCTAAACTGTCTAATTTTCATTCAAACCTACCTACTTACATTAATTATGCATAAATGTCTTCATCTACTACAGATGAGAGAAACCACTCAAGATCTATTTACAATATTTAAGTGTACTTCCTCTTAACCATTACATTAATGTTTCAAAACATTTCAAAAAAATGTGCACTGGCATTTTCCAGTTGTCTTCCGCCTTCGCGCTTGCTTGCTTCTTACTATGCTTGTGATGCCCCTACATCATACTCCCTTGCTTGAAAATTTTCGCGAACTCCTATTCATGAGCTCTTGCACTATCTGTCCATGCTTGTGAATTTCTATTTCATTCTTCCAGCTGTCATCTTCAAGTAGATGTCCCTTCCATTTGACCAAGTATTCAAAGTATTCTTTTCTCCTGGTCCTCTTGCTGACTCTCTTGTCAAGTATTCTTTCCATCTGTGGATTTTTAGCTATAGGCACTTGTTTAGCCCGAACCTATGTCTGTTCACTGTCTTCTCCTTCTTCTCCATATTTTTAATGGTACAAATCTGAGATGTTGAATATCGGTGAAATTTCGATCCCATCGGGTAATTCAATCTCATATGCATTTGCCCCAAATTTCCTTATGACCTTGCATGGTCCAATTTTCTTCATCTTCAGTTTGTTATATGTTCCTCTTGGGAACCTCTCCTTCCTTAGATGTGTAAGAATCAAATCATCAAATTCAAATCGAAGTTCTCTTCTGTGTTGATCTGCTCTGTGCTTGTACTCTTGGCTCGAGTTCTGCAATCGCTCCTTCACTTGGCTGTGAAGTTCTTTCATTGCCTCTGCAAAATATTCTGCACTAGCACTTGTAGTGTCATCCTGTTCTAAATCTTTCAATTCAGAAACTCCCCTAGGTTTCATTCCATAAACAACCTAAAATGGACTCTGCCTCGTTCTTCTATTGATTGAATCATTATAAGCAAATTCCACCTATGGAAGAATGTGATCCCACTGACTGTGGTGTTCAGTCACTAGGCTCCTTAGTAAATCTCCCAAGCTTCTGTTTACAACTTTTTTTTTCCCATCCATATGAGGATGATATGCTGAGCTAAAAGACAACTTTGTCCCCATCTTCTTCCATAAAGTCCTCCAGAAATGTCCGACGAACTTGGTGTCTTGATCCGAAAATATACTCCTTGGTAAGCCATGAAGTCTGACAACTTCTTTGAAAAATAGGTTCGCAATGTGAGTTGTGTCACTAGTTTTCTGACATGGTATAAAGTGTGCCATTTTAGAAAATTTGTCTACCACCACAAAGATTGAATGAAACTCTCTTTGCATTCTTGGCAGCCCTAACACAAAATCCATGCTCACTACATCCCACAACCTCTCCGGTATGGGTAACAACTGATATAACCCTGTGTTTTGTTTTCTTCCCTTTATGTGCTGACAAATTCTACATCTATCCACAAATCTTTTGACATCTTCTCTCATTCCTGGCCAAAAATATGAGCCATTCAACTTCAAGAATGTCTTATCATGACCGAAATGTCTGGCCAATCCTCCACTGTGTTTCTCTTTCAGTAGATTCTCCCTCATGGAGCATTTTGGAATACATAACTGATTACCTCTGAATAATAATCCATCCTAGATCATATATTCATCCCATTGACTTCTATCCCTGAGAACTGGATTCTCATATGCCTCATATGCCTCTTTGAAGTTTGGATCATCTCTGTACATATCCTTGAGATTATCAAAACCCAAGGTTTTGACTCTGAATTCCTGCACCATTAAACATTTCCTGCTCAAAGCATCAATAACTTTGTTAGCAGTTCCTGAAATATGTTTAATTACAAAAGTAAAATTCTGCATGTATTCAACCCATTTAACATGTCTTTGGTTCATGTTTTCCTGTTGAGTTACAAATTGCAATGCATGATTGTCACTGTGCAAAAAAAACTCTTTAGGAACCATGTAATGCCTCCACTTCTTCAGTGCTTGTATGACCACATAAAATTCTTTTTCATACGTGGAGTACTTAACCTTCACCTCATTTTTTTGTTCACTAAAGTATGCGACTGGCCTGTCATCTTGACTCAAAACTGCTCCAATTGCAAAACCACTAGTGTCACACCTGACCTGAAACGTCTTACTAAAATCTGGCAACACCAGAATTGGTTGTTCAGTAATCTTCCTCTTTAACAAATTGAAGCTTTTCTCTGCTTCTTTTGTCCAATGAAAATATTTATGTCTTTTCTTCATTGTGTCCATCATTTCTGTGCTAATTCCACTGAAATTCCTAATGAATTTTCTGTAGAAACTAGCCAATCCATGAAAACTTCTAACTTCAAAGATACTCTTTGGCGATGGCCAATTCTTAATCACCTCCACTTTATCTGGATCCATCTTCAACTTATCTGCCAAAATAATAAACCCCAAATAAATGAGCTCTATCTTCATGAATGAGGATTTCTTCATATTTATCTGCAACTTCTCTTGTTGTAGCCTCTTCATCACTGTAGCCAAATGTTTCAGATGCTCTGCCTCTATTTTACTGAAAATCAATATGTCATCAAGATACACGATGACAAATTTTCCGATAAAATCCTTCAGAACATCATTCATCAATCTCATGAAGGTACTTGGTGCGTTTGTTAAGCCAAACAGCATAACAAGCCATTCATACAACCCTTCATTTGTCTTGAATGTTGTCTTCCATTCGTCTCCTTCTCTCATACGAATTTGATGATGACCACTTTTCAAATCAATCTTCGAAAAAAAAATTTCCCCACTAAAACAATCCATCAAATCATCCATCCTTGGCAATGGAAATCTATACCTGATGGTAATCTTCTTAATTTCCCTTGAGTCTACACACATTCTCCAGCCTCCATATTTCTTTGGGCTAAGCACTATTGGAACAAGACATGGACTCAAGCTTTCTCTAACCAACCCTTTTTCCATTAAATCCTAGACCTGTCTTTTGACCTCTTCATTCTCCTGCAGCATCAATCTGTACACTGCTTTGTTTGGTTAACTAGCTCCAGGTATGAGATCAATGTGATGACTTGTACTTCTAATTGGTGGCAATGAACGAGGTAGTTCGTCCACTACTATATCAGCAAACTCCTCCAGTAACTTCTGGATTTCCTTTGGTAATCTATCCACTCTTGTGCTGGTTAAAACAATTCTAGGTTTCCTGACCACAATGAATTATGGATCTTCCTTCTTCTTAACCTCCTTAAGAAGTTCCTTCCCACTCATGAGAAGTACAGTRCTKCTTACTTCAGGTTTCACCTCTTTGTCCTTAATTGGAAACAACATGTGAGTTCTCCCATTCTTTTCTAGGGTGTATGTGTTCTTTCTCCCATCATGAATCACATTCCTATCATATTTCCATGCTCTACCCAACAACAAACATCCATGGGAATGACATCACACAATATCTTATCGTTATATCCTCCTATTTTAAATTCAACTAAAAATTGTTTACTGACATTTACCCGATATCCTTTTTGTAGCCATGAAACTTTGTATGGACTTGGATGTTCAATAGTCTCCAGCTCCAACTTTTCTACCATCTCCGTAGAAACGAGATTGTCTGTGCTACCATTGTCCACGATGACCTTGCATACCCTATCTTTGGTCTTGCAAGCAATCCAAAAAATAATGTTCCTTTAGACTGGATTTTCCGCCTCCTTCTCTAGTGTTAAGAGAACCTTCCTCATCACCAGTGATCTTCCACCTTCAGCA